>ML791918.1:266015-293876 GCA_009831015.1 Picea engelmannii
AAATTATGGAATAAAGGTTAGAGAGAGCCTCCCTAAGCATAACATAACCCTCCCAACCTTTTCCAACCTATTCTAACCCCTTTCCCACCTTCCACACTCAAAAGTTGCGCCCCCCCTAGGGGGATTGACGTTTTTCTTTTTTATTAATTTTGTGACTTGAGTGTGGCCCCCTCTCTTGAGATTTGGCTTTCCTTAACCTTCATAAATCAACCTAGGGTTATACCACACCTTCTCCCTCATTAATTCCTTTCCATCTCTTGTGTTTCCCCCTTGTGGTGCGCCCTCCAAGAGGAGTTATGCCCCCCTCCATCTAGAAACTCCAAAAATGACTTTTTAAAAAATTATTTCAGACTTCTCACCTTCCTTGGAATCAATCCCAAGGCCTCCCAAACCTCTTATCTTGATCCCAACACCTCCTACATTTTTCTACACCCTAGATCTATCTCTCAAACCCTAGATGGTGCACCCTAGCCTTGAGATCTACTCATTTGCTTGGTGGTGGACACTTGGCTTAAATCCAAGAGAGGTAGGTTTTCCTCTCCAAGTATAAATAGATCTCATTTCTCACTCCCAACTCACCATATATTGAGCTATTGTTATGCTACTTGATTTTACACACACTCTCTCTCTCTCTCTTTTCCATCCATTTTCATTTTCTTCTCTAGGGTTTTGGAGCAAGTATTTCTCCAAGATCCCTCTACTTGAAGAAATAATAAAGGAAACTTTGGAGGATATTTTGGGAATATCTACAAGTATTTGTGTTCTTACAAACATATGAGGTATAATCTTTTCAATTTGATATGATGCATGTATGAATGGATCTTAGGTAAAGTATTTTATTTAAGTAGGTTTTGCAAAGAGTATTCTTGTGAATCTATATATGTGGTTAGCTAGATAAGGTGTAGGTATTTCACTTATTAGTTTAACCCTCCATATTATCCATTGTATGCATGCTATTGTGTTGAGTTTTTGTAGGTTGAACCTCAAGGGTTTCATTAGATGTGCCTTGAGCAAAAGTCTATTCTTTGAGACTCACATATAATCCACGCAAGCTTCTAGTATTACTTCCTCTTCTTATATTTCTATCCAATCCATATTTCAGTTAGCATAATATAGTCTTGTAGTCATCATAAAATAAAATTCTCATTAAGGTTTTTTCAAGAAGAACTTTTCCCTTAAAAAGGCAAAGTTTTTCTCCATTTGTGTAGTTGTGTGTAGCCTTCCTAGCAAGGGAAACCTTGCTGGTTTTGTAGGTACCAGATCTGGTTGAGAGGAGTCTTGGCTGCCCAAAGACATCCACACAACACTAAAAGGCCCTCCAAGGGGGTTTGGTAGCTATCTCTCAAGCCTACTCATCATTTTCTACATTTTTCTTGCTTATTTGCTTCCTTTTTCTTGCTTGTTAGTGACTCACACTACTAGAGGAGGAAGGGTACGGCCTTCTCTCACGTGTGAGGCTTTGGGAAGGCTAGGTCTAGTTCGTTTTGCTTCTTTTTTTTCCTTTTTGAGTTCTCTTAGAGCTAGAACGTGAGGTTTAGAAGGTGGAGGGCACCTTCTCAACCTAGGACGTGAGGTAGATTGGTTTCTTGGGTTGATGGTTTGCTTTCTTGTTTATTCTCTATCTTCTTGCTTGCTTTAATCTACATCATCAATATCTAACTTGAACAAGATAACTAATCACCTACCTAGTTGGGAGAGGAAAACCCCAATAGGTAAGGCTAATATCTACCATGTTATTGATATAAGTGCTTAATGTTTTGATGTACATTTTCTAGATCTATATCACACACCTAATAACTACCTAGCATAAGCCTATTGGGCCTCTTAAGCAACTAAAGTAGATCTCATGCATGTTTAGTTCTTTCAAGTGTTTTTCTCTATGCTCATGCTTAGATCTTAATCTTGAATATGTAAATGCTCTAGAAGTGGATGGTTAATTTCCTCATTACATAGATCATTGATGTTATTTCCATGTGCTTAAAGTAACTTTTTTCTAAGTGGTTAAGTAAGCAACATATTTCTTTCTTCTACACACTCAATGCTCTCATCCTTAATGCTCTCATACATGGTGTAAATGTGGTTAATTTATTGCTTGGCAAGTTGTCCTTGCCCTAATTTGTTATTCTTTTTGCAAGGTATCTAATTGTGCATCTAGTGACTTGCATTCACATAGCATATATGTGTTAATGCCTTTAAATTCATAAGCTTAAAAAACACAACTTTAAGGCCAAAGTGAGTTTCGGCCAAGTCACCAAATCACTCATTAAAAGTGTCATAAATCTCTCAAAACACTCTAAACTACTCCTAAAAGTATACCTAACTTATATAACAACTTAATAGACTACTTTAGGGTACCTTAGACCACCATCTTCACCATCTAAAACGAGGCTTGAGGAAAACAACGAAGGGTAGTTGCAAGAGACTGTCTCATGGCACACCATGTGTTACACATTATTTTCATCATCCCTATGACCGTTAATGATGTAAACCTGTCTGTAGTCTTCAGAGGGGTCAGTGGCATGAGTTCCTAAAGAAAGAAGGGAGAAGAACTTTTTCTAAGAAAAGAAGTTGCATTTTCCTGTATGAAAACCCTATTAAAGATGATTCTCGCAGGCTGCACCATAGCTGGGTTTTGAGAGGTTCGCAGGTTGTTCTGTAAGCAAGGTACGAGAATGCTCATACGTGGGAAAAATGAGCATCTTTTCAATGCTTCTAGAAGGAGAAACTTCCATGGTGAGGTGGCATTCGAATGGTTTGGATCTTACTCTCTTTCATGATTTGGTGGGATCATCCTAACCTCCTCACCTTATCCTCTTCAGCTTATAAAAGAAGAGGAGCTCTCATGGAGAAAGTTGGCTTGAATGAGATTAGCTTGGATTGGATTGAGCTTTGGAGATTGTTAGCTTGGCTAGATGAGCCATTTTGTCAAGACAGATTGTAAATATAATTAGATCTATGCTCTCAGAATTCTTGGAGTGGGAGTGTGTGGGGAACGAAGGACAGTTGGAATGGACCTTATGACATCAAGTCCATAGTTGTAATCTCTCTTTCACATTTAATATGATACAGTAATATGATTCTTTCCTATAAATCTTGTTGTGTTTTATTGTATGATTCCTTGATCACATACATAGGTTTATATTGAGTTTATGCTATTACTATCACTTTGGTTGGTTGCGTTCTTTTGTAGGATAATCATTGTATTAGTGTTGACACGGAGCTAGGATGGCGATGGCGAGAGGAAGTAGCGTTTAAATGGTACGTCACCTATCCCTCTTTAGTTAGTAAATTCAATATTTAAAACTTAAGGAAAGAGTCATGTTCTGGTGTGTTTTGTTTTAGATCTAGGTGGATCTAGGGAGATCAGTTAGTGTCCGCACAAACCATCCCTTTGTTACATGTTGGGAAGTCTGGGAGTGTGTGGGGAACGAAGGACAGTTGGAAGGGACCTTATGACATCAAGGCCATGGTTGTAATCTCTCTTTCACATTTAATATGATACAGTAATATGATTCTTTCCTATAAATCTTGTTGTGTTTTATTGTATGATTCCTTGATCACATACATAGGTTTATATTGAGTTTATTCTATTACTATCACTTTGGTTGGTTGCATTCTTTTGCAGAATAATCATTGTATGAGTGTTGGAACGGAGCTAGGATGGTGATGGCAAGAAGAAGCAGTGTTTAAATGGTACGTCACCTATCCCTCTTTAGTTAGTAAATTCAATATTTAAAACTTAAGGAAAGCGTCATGTTCTGGTGTGTTTTGTTCTAGATCTAGGTGGATCTAGGGAGATCAGTTAGTGTACGCACCTACCGATTTATCCAATAACAAAATTGGCGCCTCCACTAGGGAACGTATTGTTTCCTAGTTAGTCTAGTTTCCCTTGCTTTGATTGCTTGATTTCTGGTCTCTAAGTCTGTGGGAGATCCATCCAGACTCTCTGGATTTGAAAGTTCACTTAGAGTTTTTGTCCTTTTTCCAAATTCCTTTTGATTACAAACATTCCCGCACTTCACCTGTATACAACCTGCAAAAACTTGTGATTTTCGCACCTCACTGTTTAAACCAGTGCGACATGTTTGCACCCTACCCACTGCTAGATTGCGAAAACTTCTAATTTTCGCACTGTAATATACTGCTGGCTTGCGAACTTGTTTGTAAATTTTTTTGGAATAGGTCTTGTTATCTTTTGATGCTCAATTTTGCTTTGATCAGTTGGATTGAACTTTTGGAGCCTATATTGATCTGTTTACAGTCCGCTTGACATTATTTGAGTTGATTTTAGCCATCTTTGCTTTGTTTGATTTTGAAGGATTAGTCTCTTTCTTTGAGTGTCTTTCAATTACAAAGCGTGTGTTTTCTTTAGAATTGTTTAGGGAAAGATCAGATTTCTTCTGAATAGTTCACTTTAAAAGAAAGCTTTTAGTTTGGGTTTCTTTGTTTTAAGAAAGTTCATTATTTCTTTTAGTGAAATTTTTGAAACAAAAAAATAAATAAATTAATTTCTTGCTTTATATTAGATTGGGGACATCCTTAGATTTGAAGTAGTGAAATTGCACGATTCTTGGCATTTTTTGGTCTTAAATTCTGAAAATGTTTCCCCCTCATGGCCTCGGGGGACCATGAATTGTGTATTGGTATACAGTCACTTTGAATCATTTCTTCAAGATATTGATATTGATGAGTTTTAAAATTTTGGGACATTGTGCATATGGGAATGATAAATGTTTTCTCCTCCTCGTAGCATAGCTCTCATCGAAATGAAAAGATTGCATCTTCATCTCTTTGCATAACTTTCGAGTCAGTCAAAACACCATATTGTCCATGCCATCTTCCTTTTGAGTAACAACAGCCTTAAAAATAAAGCGCTGATAAAAATTGATTAGACATTTTTGTATTTTTTGGTAGCAAACCTACATTAGATTAGTTGTAGGGCTTTGGAATAGGTGTGAAAGATAACTTTCCAAAGCTACAAACAAACATATAATATTTTGATGGGGAGAGTTAAATCCACTTACTACATTTTGTCCTGGGAATCCCTTCTCACACAAGGGTCAATCACAAGGTCACATTAAGAGTGGCATAGTTACTTACCCTGCTTTGTTGGTCTTGGTGTAGAGATTGCACGTATTATGGGGGTCGCTTGAAGGTATACCCACATTTATGAGTGGAAGCCTTTCGAGTTGATTTCAGGCTAGATACCCTGTCTTTGCACGTGGATCAGACTGTCGACTATTTCCCCAAGCATCACTGTAGTAATTGGTAGCTTTAGTGGCCTATCTCTCTAGGGTCTTTACACAAGGTGACTATGGAGGGGAAAGTCTTCACGGTACCTGGAATCGACGTTGGCCAAACTCACTTGGGCTCCTTGGAGGGTATACCCATGATTATGTGTGGGAGCTTGCACTAGGGTGTAAGTCTGTTAAGCAGGTCATCAACGTAACTTTTCCACCCTCTCTATCTTAGCCCCTTCTTACTTTGTTCCCGCGACGTTGGATTTCATCACCAACTAGTGTGCTCATTGTGAGAAGGTTTTGTTTGTTTGCTTGCTTCCTAGATTTTTAGCATGTACTGTTTGTTTTCCCTAGCAGACTCTAGGTTGGATTTATTTTATATGGCGTCAGTTCTCGAAATGACCAATGAAGGAACCCCTACTCTAGGGGAACCTTTTGTTTTTCCTTCTTATGGAAACATTGGACCTCCTCACATCGCTACTTTGAGCCTTCCGGGTCTCACAATTGGATTACCAGTATGGTTGTTTTCTACTCAGGTAATCCCGAATGCAGTAAGTGATTCGATTGTAAGCACTTCCCCCCAAGAACATCAACCTCATGTTGATCCTTCACCATATTCACCAATAAGATCTTCTTCGCCTTCTTCACTTGCAAGGTCTTCTTCCATTTCATCTTCTTCACCAAGTGAAAGATCTCAAGCTAGTAACTTGGTAGATAAGAAGAAGAAGAAATGAAAGAATAAGAAGAAAAAAAAAAAGCAAGGATCCAAACTTCCAACCACTGTCAAACATGTTGGAAAACAACCAGTTACTGTTAATCATGCTGGGAGTGTTGATGATGTCAAGATCACCCAAACAACCCGTAAGCCCAAGTACCCTTGCAGGCTTTGTAAGGGTAGCCATATTCTTAAGGATTTCCCTGGTCTACCCAAGGTTATAGAAGTATGGTATACACACCTTGACCAACCCATGTCGTCAGCCTTTGAACAACCTGTTGATGACCTCTCGTCAACTAGTCACGATACCATTGGGAAGAAGAAAAGTAGAGTCAAGTTCCCTTGCATGTTATGCAAAGGGAGTCATCTAACTCACCTTTTCCCTCGTATGGACGAATCCTTGAAATTCCTGGAAGACATGATTGTTTCCCAACCTCAACTTCCAGCTGCTTATCACAAGCTCACTCTCAACCCACCTGTAGTTGATGGAATGATCACTCTAAACCTGTTGCCGGTCAATCCAATTGATCATGTCGTCAATCTGGTCATGTACTTAATTGAACCAGTTGACAAAGTGGTCAATCCGATCCCATATTTGGTCGATCCCACTCTCCCTTTAGAGAGAATTAACAAAGTGGTTGATCCAGATCCCATCCTCGGTCGATCCCACTCTCCAGTTAGAGAGTGAAACCCAAGTAGTCGATCCATTTCCACCTGTCGACCCCATTCTCCCCTCAGAGAATGAAACCCAAGTGGTCGATCTGAACTCTCCATCGATCGATCCTACTCTCCCACTAGAGAGTAAACCCGATACTACCCATGTTTTTCTCGTTGATACATAATCTACCATGCTGAGGGCTATTCCTCCTTCTCCCATGGAACCCCCTCCAAGTTATGAGGCCATCCATTTTGATTGGGGTGTGCTAACTGGACCTTGTCTTCCCTCTCAGATTCCTTTCTAGATTATAGTACAGGTTTGTGGTCGAGACGTTCCTCAGACACTGATAGATGAATGTGCGTCTGTTAGTATTTTTTCCTCTTTTGCTTGGAAAGCTTTGGGTTTTCCTCAGCTTGTGACGGTTACGTAGAATCTGATATCTTTTAACAAAAGAACCAATCAACCTTTAGGGACCCTTTCTCAGTTTCCTATAACTTTGGGAGGGAAACCTGTCTTTATTGACGTCATGGTAGTCCAAGACCCCTTGGATTTCGCTTTACTCCTTGGGCGATATTATGTCTATGCCATGAAAGCTATTGTGTATACTCTTTTTCATGTGATATATTTCCCTCACGATGGACGAGTTGTGACTGTTGATCAACTTTCATTCATTGACTCCTACTGGATTGCCTCCCTAAATGGTTCTTATATGCAGACGGTATCGCCCCCGCCATAGGTCAATTATGTGGCGTTGTTGCCCATGGCTTCAAATTTTGATGACTTAGATCCAATAGTTGACATGGTGATCTCTTCGATAGGGTTGTTAGAGCCTGATCTATTTACTCCTGTCATGACCCTCGACATGGTGTCCTTCCAGAGTGTGTTTCTTCCTTCCAATGAAGACCTCTTGGAATCCATGACCAAGTTGTGTCCCTTGACATGGTGTCACTTCAGAGAATTGTCCTCTTGGAATCCATGATCGAGAAGAGAGCATTTTGAGGATAGTTTTTGCGTCTCTGAGGCAACCTCGTTAAAAAATGAAACAGAGGTCTTTGAGCACAGTTTTTTGATTTCAAGCTCATTAAAAAATGAAACCAGCTATGAGGATAGTTTTTGTGTCTCTGTGGCAACCTCGTTAAAAAATGAAATGGAGGTCACAAGCATAGTTCCTATTTCTGTGTCAAGCTCGTTAAAAAATGAAACAAAGGTTACGAGCATAGTTCTTGTTTCTGTGTCAAGCTCGTTAAAAAATGAAATAGTTTCTCCCCTCTCTATTTGAGTCAAGTCCATCTAGTATTTGAAGCTTCATTTCATTCTCCTTTGTAGTTGGATGAAATGAAGCTTGGGGGGGATTTTCCTCAGCCTCTGGAATTCATGTTGAAGTTGAGCCGCTAGCTTATTAAGCTGGGGGCTAAGTTCTAATCATGCGAATTCGTGGATAATGCGTTGGGAAGTCACAAGCATAGTTTTCTATGGTTCAAGCTTGTGTAAAAATGAAACCACCTACCTCAAGCATAGTTTCCTCTGGTTCAAGCTTGTGTAAAAATGAAATCAGGTTCAAGCATAGTTTTGTTTAGTTTTTAAGCTTGTGTAAAAATAAAATCTATCCCAAGCATAGTTTTGTTTTGTTTTAAATCTTGTGTAAAAATGAAAACAATCCCGAGCTTAGTCTTTTTTATTTCTCATGCTCGTAAATACATGAGAATAAGTTACCAAGCTTAGTCTTTGTTCTTTCCCATGCTCGTAAATCAATGAGAATGTAACTGAGTATACTTTTATCACTTTTTCGGACTCGTGAAGGTTATACGAAAAATGAACCCACTGGAATTCCCTTTAAGCTCTTTTTAGACTCTCTAAACATGAAAATATTTCCGAGCGATCTTGTTCTTTTCACGCTCGTTAAAGTATTTGAAGAAAACGTCTGTTGAGAGACAGTTTATCTCTTTTTCGGTCTCATCAGACTACTTTATGAAAAATGAATTGAGAGAGTTCTCTTTTAAGTGTTTTTCTAGACTCTATAATCATGAAAAACCTTCGAGTTTTCTATATTTGGACTTGTTAAACAAACATCGACAGGCCCATACGAGACCGAACCACTCCTTCCTAGGGTTCGTTAAACATACTCCGAGGGACTCATCTGAAGGATGAGCTTACATTACAAGCATATGTTATCCTCCTCAAGCTTGCGTAAAAATAAAGAGGTACTCGCCATAAATGGTGGGGGAAAAAATTGGGAAAGAAATATGTCTAAACCTGTATTCCATGGAAGAGTCGCTTTTGAATATGACACCCTTTCACTCACCTTGTGTCTAGGTTGGAAAATCCACTTGTCTCTTGATCATACTCCTTTATAAGATTAAAAATTGGTCTGTGATCCCTGTTGTTGAGTCAGTGTTCCCAAGATAGTTGTTGTGTCATCAATATGTTCAAAAAGATGTCCAACCTGAAAATCCTTCTATTGCATCGGCCATTTCTGTAGTCCTTAAAGACTTCTATTGTGTCGGGCATCCCTGAGTCAGTCCTGAATCACTTGTTACTCTGATCTACATCAAATCTTGTTACCTGTTTCATGTCCTTGATGTGGGATACATTAAGGCCCTCCTGTGACGAGTCTTTTCTTGTCGACTTCAACTCATTATCCAGGAATTAGACTTAGAAACCAATTGGTACCTTGGAACTTGCATGCCTCAATGGCAAGTTTCCTCTCTTTCGACAGTGGGTTTTCATTATTGACCCTTGATCGAGAGATTCCGCTGAGTGTTCGACTTCATCTCATTTATTCACATTCGTTGGATTGTACTAATGTACCTTGGGAGTCATTGACATTAATGGTGATTTCCCTCGCACTTGTTAACGATATACACTAGTGACCGGTAATCAAGTGGTTTATACCATGTTCGACTTCGACACATGTATTCACATGGTTAGATTCGTACTATAGAGTGGTGGACATGAAAACCATGGATATTTTCTGACATATCCAGGTTGCGTTGGAGTATATTCAGTGTACTATTACACAGATCCACATTGTATGTCTGGTGGCTATGTTCAAATTTGAGTCCTTAACACATAGATCCACAATGTATTTTTGGTGGCTATGTTCAGATTTGAGTCATATCGGCATGGATCCACAGTGTATGTTTGGTGGCCATGGCCTGTCTTACTTGACATGGATCCTCGCATGTCGACATTTATGCTTTGATTCACTTGTATTCTGAGTATGGGAATGCCTACCTCAGTGATGATATATTATTGTACTGTATTTCCTTGTTTGTTGGAAGGTTTCCGACTGATTGTTCCTTGTTCCCTACACACACTCAACAAAGTATTTCAGCTATCACTCTGTTCTAACTTCATACTTTGGGGGGCTCTCTGTTACACATTATTTTCATCATCCCTATGACCATTAATGATGTAAACCTATCTATAGTCTTCAGAGGGGTCAATGGCTTGAGTTCTTGAAGAAAGAAGGGAGAAGAACTTTTCCTGAGAAGATAAGTTGCATTTTCCTTTATGAAAACCCTATTAAAGATGATTTTCACATGCTGCACTATGGCTAGGGTGCAAGAATGATTGATTCTCATAGGCTACACCATAGCTGGGTTGCGAGAGGTTCACAGGTTGTTCTATAAGTAGGGCGCGAGAATGATCATACGTGGGAAAAACGCATATCTTCTCGATGCTTCTAGAAGGTTAAACTTCCATGGTGAGGTGGCATCCAAATGGTTTGGATCTTACTCGCTTTCATGATTTGGTGGGATCATCCTAACCTCCTCACCTTATCCTCTTCAACTTATAAAAGGAGAGGAGCTCTCATGGAGAAAGTTGGCTTGGATGAGATTATCTTTTGAGATTAGCTTGGATTAGATTGAGCTTTGGAGATTGTTAGCTTGGCTAGATGAGCCATTTTGTCAAGATAGATTGTGAATATTATCAGATCTATGCTCTCAAAATTATTGGAGTGGGAGTGTGTCGAGAACGAAGGACAGTTGGAAGGGACCTTACGACATCAAGGCCATGGTTGTAATCTCTCTTTCACATTTAATATGATACAATAACATGATTCTTTCCTATAAAGCTTGTTGTGTTTTATTGTATGATTCCTTGATCACATACATAGGTTTATATTGAGTTTATGCTATTACTATCACTTTGGTTGGTTGCTTTCTTTTGTAGGATAATCATTGTATGAGTGTTGGAATGGACCTAGGATGGCAATGGCGAGAGGAAGCGGTGTTTAAACGGTACGTCACCTATTCCTCTTTAGTTAGTAAATTCAATATTTAAAACTTAAGGAAAGCGTCATGTTCTAGTGTGTTTTGTTCTAGATCTAGGTGGATCTAGGGAGATCCGTTAGTGTCCGCACTTACTGATTTATCCAATAACACCAGGTATGTGTCCTCTCCAAAAAGTATTCTTGTTTTTGGATGACTGATTCTGCTAGGGTTGGCCTCATTGCCATACTATCTTGAGTGTCCAATAGTTATTTGGCAATAGGAGGAGGAGGCTTTGGTGAAAATTTTAATAAAATTTGATAAATCTTAAGAAATCCTAATAATTAAACCCTAGACCAAACCTAATAGAATACTTGGGGGTTTAATAATTAAGAGTGTGGATCATCTTTGATAATATTAACAACATTTGTGCTACGTCTTCTAAATCTTCTTAAGTAATTGATGATCTTGCTTGTGATGATAATAATGTGTTGATGATATTGATATATTGATGATGATCTCATAACTATGATGAATTGTTGATATGATGCTTTAATCCTTTGATATCCTGCACAAACACAATTAGATAACTAGTTAGCTTCTTGTTGTAATCTATCATTCTTTAAATTGTAAATTTGTGAGTAATTGTACATGATATTCTATAATTGGATTTATTCTTTTGTAATTTTTGTAAGTAACTTGTAAATTTTTGTAACGAACAACCCCTTTATCATAGTTGACCCCTTGCCCAATCTTTATGCACTAGTCTTAGTTGACCTAGGGAAAACGCTTTCTTTTCATGCTAACCCTTGCATCTTGCATGGTTTCCTTGGCATTTTAGGAATAGAATCCCCCAAACCTTGTAAATAATTAAAACTAACTCCTAGAACTTAACTTAATTCATTTAGTAACTAAGGTCTACCCCCTTTGGCTTCCCTAGGAGTAAGCCTAGACGAAAGAGGTTACAGTCAAAGTGACACCATGGGATGTGAACCTAGGCATTGTCCCTCCAAGGACACACTAAGTGAGCCGGGCTTAGCTCACATCTGCAAGTGTGTATAAGGACATAAACATATTTGGCGCCATTGCCGGGGACAAGTCATTTATCCTTGGTCAAAATGACTTAATTTTTTTTTAAGAACTAAAAATTATTTGAACCTGTGATTGGTTAGCTTTGTGTGATTCTTTTCCAAGTGGTGACTCCATTGATCAAATATATCAAGTATACTGCAAGGAGAAATCCTTGTTGGCTGCTTGAGATTCTTGGAGAAGAAGCACTCATTGATTTTCGATGCTTGTTCCAAACATAATAAATTAACTTTTGTTTTCCTTCTTGTTTTTGCTTTGTTTGATTCTCTTGTTTGTCTGAAATAAACTTGGTCATCTGGCGACTCCATTTTAAAATAAATTGACAAAGTTTTCTTTGAGAAGGAACTCACAGCTTGTTCTCTGCATCATTGAACATGAAAAGGTTTTTGGATGAAGTTAACATGTTTCCACATGAATCGGATGATGACTTTATGGAAATATGGAGGGGAAAGAACCTTCCAGATATGGACACAATCAGTTCAAACACAAAAGAAGATACTCCACCAGATCCCATTAAGGAGCTTAAGGAAATAATTCTGAACATGCACTATGCCCATACTAAACAAATTAAGGTCGTGCATTTGGCCCATGCCAAATAGTTTGAAGCCATGAAATTGTAACTAGATATCATGAAGGCTCGCCTAGCAGAAGATGAAACGTATATTGAATATCCAGACCCCCTTGAACTTGAGCTTGACAGTGAAAAATATGAGGAAATTCATTGGGAAATTTTGGATGAATCTATGGATGAGCCATTCATTCATTTTGAGGAAATAAAGGAACTTGAGTTTGAAAATGTTAAATATCTAGATGATTCAAGTCCCCACCCTCTTCCCGTGGAACCAATCTTTTTGAAGGGTAATTTTGAAAATCTTGAAGAAAATAGTATGATGGTTCCTGTGGTATGTTCTTTTTTAACCTCTCAACCAGAAGATGAGTTAATGCATAATTATGTGGAAATGGAAGGCAACTTCAGTTTAACGATGTCATATCATTACGATTATTGGTTGGCCTCCCACCTTGACAGTCATGAGCAACAAAGTATTCAGATTTTACACAGCTTGTCATATTCCAGTGTTTGGTTGAAGGGAAGAAGGATGATGATTCTTGATTGGTCCTTTCTAGCAAAAAGTTCCAAGTTGATAAAACTTGGGAAGGGGTCTTCTATGAGTCATTCTAGACAAGGATGTTTCAGACACTTGTGGCATCATTTCATCCATTGCATGGGTGTTTGTAACGTATCTCTAACCCTTCCTTGTATTTTTAATTCCGTATTATTTGATTCATTATGTCAATATGTACTTAGAATTTTTTTCGGTATCATAGATTTCAATTTGTGTAAAATTATAATGTTGTACTCTAGTTATTTCATTTTGTAAATGTTGTACATAACATTAATTGATTTAATCATGTGTATATGTATTCTTATGTTGGTTATTGGTGAACACTCTGTTTTGTAGATGCTGGATTCTTGTATGCTCTCCGTCTCAAGTAAGAAGATCAAACACACGTCCCCATGTGGAGCCAGATGTTGACCGCCCATTTAGCATAGGTGGTCAACTCCATGTGCCATGAAGATATGCATCATCATATGCCATGTTGTCGAAGACTTTGGTTCTACAGGGCAGTGTTTGGCCCCAACACTTTATTTTGTAATTGGAATTTCCGCACTCCTACGTGGGTTAATAATGTAGTAGATCTACATGAGTCATGTCTAGGTCAATTACCATGTGACTGGTTCACTAGGTGAGTTCCTTTCACCGAGGGTTTTTTATCCTCATGTTATCAATTGGGCTTTTCAGCCTTATTGATTTCCCTTGAGTTTTTCCCTCACACTTGCAATAATTCCTCCAAAGTGGTGAACGATGTTCTAGTGGGCTTATGTTTTGGTAACTATTATAGGGAATCATTGTAAATGACCATGCAAGACATCTTAGAAAGTTTTGCGTAATTTCGTTGAGTCTAGATTAGTTTTTTTAATTAATTAATTTTTAATTAAATTTCCCTAAGTTTGGAGGTTTAATTATTTAATTAATTAATTATTTTTGAGCAATAATTGTAAAAACTAGGTCCTTGGACTTTTCATAGGGGTATTTGTGCTCAAAAGAAATGGAATATCACCCCCTACATCCATGGACCAAGTTTCAGCTCAGTCGGACAACTCTAGCCATGGGTTAGTACACCCGGAGTGTCAGTCGGTCTAAAACAACAATTTTAATTGCTAAAGTCCAAACATGGAAAAAATGTAAAATTGTAATAATGAGTTTAGAGGATGTAAAATGATGGAATAAAGGTTATATAGAGCCTCCCTAAGAATAACATAACCCTCCAAACCTTTTCCAAACTATTCTAACCCCTTTCCCACATTCTACACTCAAAAGTTGCGCCCCCCCTAGGGGGATTGACGTTTTTTCTTTTTTTATTAATTTTGTGACTTGAGTGTGGTCCCATATCTTGAGATTTGGCTTTACTTAACCCTCATAAATCACTCTATGGTTATACCACACCTTCTCCCTCATTAATTCCTTTCCATTTCTTGTGTTTCCCCCTTGTGGTGCACCCTCAAAGAGGAGTTACGCCCCCCTCCATCTAGAAACTCCAGAAATGATTTTTTAAAAAAATATTTGAGACTTCTCACCTTCCTTGTCATCAATCCGAAGGCCTCCCACACCTCTTTTCTTGATCCCAACACCTTCTACATTTTTCTACACGCTAGATCTAGCTCTCAAACCCTAGATGGTGCGCCCTAGCCTTGATATCTACTCATTTGCTTGGTGGTGGACATTTGGCTTAGATCCAAGAGAGGTAGGTTTTCCTCTTCAAGTATAAATAGATATCATTTCTCACTCCCAAATCACCATATCTTGAGCTATTGTTATGCTACTTGATTTTACACACACACTCTCTCTCTTTTCCATCCATTTTCATTTTCTTCTCTAGGGTTTTGGAGCAAGTATTTCTCCAAGATCCCTCTTCTTGAAGCAATAATAAAGGAAACTTTGGAGGATGTTTTGGGAATATATACAAGTATTTGTGTTCTTGCAAACATATGACGTATAATATTTTCAATTTGATATGATGCATGTATGAATGGATCTTAGGTAAAGTATTTTATTTAAGTAGGTTTTGCAAAGAGTATTCTTGTGAATCTATATATGTGGTTAGCTAGATAAGGTGTAAGTATTTCACTTATTAGTTTAACCCTCCATATTATCCATTGTATGCATGCTATTGTGTTGAGTTTTTGCAGGTTGAACCTCAAGGGTTTCATTAGATGTGCCTTGAGCAAAAGTCTATTATTTGAGACTCACATATACTCCAAGCAAGATTCTAGTATTGCTTCCTCTTCTTATATTACTGTCCAATCCATATTTCAGCTAGAATAATATAGTCTTGTGGTAATCATAAACTAAAATTCTCATTAGGTGTTTTTCAAGAAGAACTTTTCCCTTAAAAAGACAAATTTTTTCTCCATTTGTGAAGTTGTGTGTAGCCTTCCTAGCAAGAGAAACCTTGCTGGTTTTGCAGGTACCAGATCTGGTTGAGAGGAGTCTTGGCTTCCCAAAGACATCCACACAACACTAAAAGGCCCTCCAAGGGGGTTTGGTAGCTATCTCTCAACCCTACTCATCATTTTCTACATTTTTCTTGCTTATTTGCTTCCTTTTTCTTACTTGTTAGTGACTCACACTACTAGGGGAGGAAGGGTATGGCCTTCTCCCATGTGTGAGGCTTTGGGAAGGCTATATCTAGTTCGTTTTGTTTCTTTTTTTTCCTTTTTGAGTTCTCTTAGAGCTAGGACGTGAGGTTTAGAAGGTGGAGGGCACCTTCTCAACCTAGGACGTGGGGTAGCTTGGTTGCTTGGGTTGCTGGTTTTCTTTCTTGTTTATTCTCTATCTTCTTGCTTGCTTTAATCTACATCTTAAATATCTAACTTGAATAAGATAACTAATCTTCTACCTAGTTGGGAGATGAAAACCCCAATAGGTAAGGCTAATATCTACTGTGTTAATGATCTAAGTGCTTAATGTTTTGATGTACATGTTTTTGATCTATATCACACCTAATAACTACCTAGCATAAGCCTATTGGGCCTCTTAACCAACTAAAGTAGATCTCATGCATGTTTAGTTCTTTCAAGTGCTTTTCTCTATGCTCATGCTTAGATCTTAATCTTGAATGTGTAAATGCTCTAGAAGTGGATGGTTAATTTCCTCATTACATAGATCATTGATGTTATTTCCATGTGCTTAAAGTAACTTTTTTCTAAGTGGTTAAGTAAGCAACATATTTCCTTCTTCTACACACTCAATGTTCTCATCCTTAATGCTTTCACACACGGTGTAAGTGTGGTTAATTTGTTTCTTGGAAAGTTGTCCTTGCCCTCATTTTTTAATCTTTTTACAAGCTATCTAATTGTGCATCTAGTGACTTGCGTTCACATAACATATATGTGTTAATGCCTTTAAATTCATAAGCTTAAAAAACACAACTTTAAGGCCAAAGTGAGTTTCGGCCAAGTCACCAAATCACTCATTAAAAGTATCATAAAACTCTCAAAACACTCTAAACTACTCCTAAAAGTATACCTAACTTATATAACAACTTAATAGACTACTTTAGGGTACCTTAGACCACCATCTTCACCATCTAAAATGGGGCTTGAGGAAAACAAAGAAGGGTAGTGGCAGGGGACTGTCTCATGGGGCACCAGGTGTGTGTCCTCTCCGGGAGGTACTCTTGTTTTGGGATGACTGGTTCTGCTAGGGTTGGCCTCGTTGCCATACTATATTGAGTGTCCAACAGTTATTTGGCAATAGGAGGAGGAGGCTTTGGTGAAAATTTTAATAAAATTTGATAAATCTTAAGAAAGCCTAGTAATTAAACCCTAGACCAAACCTAATAGAATACTTGGGGGTTTAATAATTAAGCGTGTGGATCATCTTTGATCATCTTAACAACATTTATGCTACGTCTTCTAAATCTTCTTAAGTCATTGTTGATCTTTCTTGTGATGATAATAATGTGTTAATGATATTGATATATTGATGATGATCTCATAACTGTGATGAATTGTTGATATGATGCTTTAATCCTTTGATATCCTACACAAACACAATTAGATAATTGGTTAGCTTCTTGTTGTAATCTATCATTCTTTAAATTGTAAATTTGTGAGTAATTGTACATGATATTCTATAATTGGATTTATTCTTTTGTAATTTTTGTAAGTAACTTGTAAATTTTTTTAACAAACAACCCCTTTAACATAGTTGACCCCTTGCCCAATCTTTAGGAACTAGTCTTAGTCAACCTAGGGAAAATGCTTGATTTTCATGCTAACCCTTGCATCTTGCATGGTTTCCTTAGTATTTTAGGAATATAATTCCCCAAATCTTGTAAATAATTAAAACTAACTCCTAGAACTTAACTTAATTCATTTAGTAACTAAGGTCTACCCCCTTTGGCTTCCCTAGGAGTAAGACTAGACGGAAGAGGTTCTGGTCAAAGTGACAACGTGGGCTGTGAACCTAGGCACTGTGCCTCCAAGGACACACTAAGTGAGATTGACTTAGCTCACGTATGCAAGTGTGTATACGGACATAAACATCTTTGGTGCCGTTGCTGGGGACAAGTCATTTATCCTTGGTCAAAATGACTTAATTTTTTTTTAAGAACTAAAAATTCTTTGAACCTATGATTGGTTAGCTTTGTGTGATTCTTTTCCAAGTGGTGACTCCATTGATCAAATATATCAAGTATACTGCAAGGAGCAATCCTTGTTGGCTGCTTGAGATTCTTGGAGAAGAACACTCATTGATTTCCGATGCTTGTTCCAAACATAATAAATTAACTTTTGTTTTCCTTCTTGTTTTTGATTTGTTTGATGCTCTGGTTTGTCTGAAATAAACTTGGTCATCTGGCGACTCCAATTTAAAATAAATCGATAAAGTTTTCTTCGAGAAGGAACTCACGGCTTGTTCTCTACATCCTTGAACTTGAAAAGGTTTTTGGATGAAGTTAACATGTTTCCACATGAATCAAATGACGACTTTATGGAAAGATGGAGGGGAAAGAACCTTTCAGATATGGACACAATCAATTCAGACACAGAAGAAGATACTCCACCAGATCCCATTAAGGAGCTTAAAGAAATAATTATGAACATGCATTATGCCCATACTAAACAACTTAAGGTCGTGCATTTGGCCCATGCCAAACAGTTTGAAGACATGAAATTGCAACTAGATATCATGAAGGCTCGCCTAGCAAAAGATGAAACATATATTGAATATCCAGACACCCTTGAACTTGAGCTTGACAGTGAAAAAGATGAGGAAATTCATTGGGAGATTCCGCATGAATCCATGGATGAGCCATTCATTCATTTTGAGGAAATAAAGGAACTTGAGTTTGAAAATGTTGAATATCTAGATGATTCATGTCCCAACCCTCCTCCCGTGGAACCAATCTTTTTGAAGGGTAATTTTGAAAATCTTGAAGAAAACAGTATGATGGTTCTTGTGGTATGTTCTTTTCCAACCTCTCAACTAGAAGATGAGTGAATGAAGAATTATGTGGAAATGGAAGCAACTTCAGTTTAACGATGTCATATCATTACGAGTATTGGTTGGCCTCCCACTTTGATAGTCATGAGCAACAAAGTATTTGGAGTTTACATGACTTGTCATATTCCAATGTTTGGTTGAAGGGAAGAAGGATGATAATTCTTGACTCGTCCTTTCTAGAAAAAAGTTCCAAGTTGATAAAACTTGGGAAGGGGTCTTCTGTGAGTCATCCTGGAAAAGGATGTTTCAGACACTTGTGGCATCATTTCATCCATTGCATGGGTGTTTGTAACGTATCTCTAACCCTTCCTTGTATTTTTAATTCCGTATTATTTGATTCATTATGTCAATATATACTTAGAATTTTTTTCGGTATCATAGATTTCAATTTGTGTAAAATTATAATGTTGTACTCTAGTTATTTCATTTTGTAAATGTTGTACATAGCATTCATTGATTTAATCATGTAGATATGTATTCTTATGTTGGTTATTGGTGAGCACTCTGTTTTGTAGATGCTGGATTCTTGTATGCTCTCCATCTCAAGTGAGAAGATCGAACACATGTTCCCATGTGGAGCCAGATGTTGACCCCCCATTTAGCACTGGTGGTCAAATCCATGTGCCATGAAGAGATGCATCATGAGATTCCATTTTGTCGAAGACTTTGGTTCTACAGGGCAGTGTTTGGCCCCAACACTTTATTTTGTAATTTGAATTTCCACACCCCTGCGTGGGTTAATAATGTAATAGGTCTGCATGAGTCATGTCTAGGTGAGTTACCTTGGGATCGATTCACTGGGAGAGTTCCTTTCACCGAGGTTTTTTTATCCTCAGGTTATCAATTGGGCTTTTCAGCCTTATTGATTTCCCTTGAGTTTTTCCCTCACACTTGCAATAATTCCTCCAAAGTGGTGAACGACATTCTAGTGGGCATATGTTTTGGTAACTATTATAGGGAATCATTGTAAATGACCATGCAAGACATCTTAGAAAGTTTCACGGAATTCCATCGAGTCTAGATTTTTTTTTTAATTAATTAATTTTTAATTAAATTTCCCTAAGTTTGGAGGTTTAATTATTAAATTAATTAATTATTTTTGAGCAATAATTGTAAAAAATAGGTCCTTGGACTTTTGATAGGGGTATTTTTGCTCAAAAGAAATGGAATATCACCCCCTACATCCATGGACCAAGTTTCATCTCAGTCGGAAAACTCTAGCCATGGGTTTGTCCACCTAGAGTGTCAGTCAGTCTAAAACAACAATTTTAATTGCTAAAGTCCAAACATGGAAAAAATGTAAAATTGTAATAATGAGTTTAGAGGATGTAAAATGATGGAATAAAGGTTAGATAGAGTCTCCCTAACCATAAAATAACCCTCCCAACCTTTTCCAACCCATTCTTACCCCTTTCCCACCTTCCACACTCAAACGTTGCGCCCCCCTAGGGGGATTGACGTTTTTTTTTTTGATTAATTTTTTGACTTGAGTGTGTCCCCCTCTCTTGATATTTGGATTTCCTTAACCCTCATAAATCACCCTAGTGTGATACCACACCTTCTCCCTCATTAATTCCTTTCCATCTCTTGTGTTTCCCCCTTGTGGTGCGCCCTCCAAGAGGAGTTATGCCCCCCTCTATCTAGAAACTCCAAAAATGATTTTTTAAAAAATTATTTGAGACTTATCACCTTCCTTGGCATCAATACCAAGTCCTCCCACACCTCTTTTCTTGATCCCAACACCTCCTACATTTTTCTACACCCTAGATCTAGCTCTCAAACCCTAGATGGTGCGCCCTAGCCCTGAGATCTACTCATTTGCTTGGTGGTGGACACTTGGATTAGATCCAAGAGAGGTAAGTTTTCCTCTCCAAGTATAAATAGATCTCATTTCTCACTCCCAACTCACCATATATTGAGCTATTGTCATGTTACTTGATTTTACACACTCTCTCTCTTTTCCATCCATTTTCATTTTCTTCTCTAGGGTTTTGGAGCAAGTATTTCTCCAAGATCCCTCTTCTTGAAGCAATAATAAAGGAAAATTTCGAGGATATTTTGGGAATATCTACAAGTATTTGTGTTCTTGCAAACATATGACGTATAATCATTTCAATTTGATATGATGCATGTATGAATGGATCTTAGGTAAAGTATTTTATTTAAGTAGGTTTTGCAAAGAGTATTCTTGTGAATCTATATATGTGGTTAGCTAGATAAGGTGTAAGTATTTCACTTATTAGTTTAACCCTCCATATTATCCATTGTATGGATGCTATTGTGTTGAGTTTTTGTAGGTTGAACCTCAAGGGTTTTATTAGATGTGCCTTGAGAAAAAGTCTATTCTTTGAGACTCACATATACTCCAAGCAAGCTTCTAGTATTGCTTCCTCTTCTTATATTGCTATCCAATCCATATTTCAGCTAGCATAATATAGTCTTGTGGTCATCATAAAATAAATTTCTCATTAGGTTTTTTTCAAGAAGAACTTTTCCCTTAAAAAGGCAAAGTTTTTCTCCATTTGTGTAGTTGTGTGTAGCCTTCCTAGCAAGGGAAACCTTGTTGGTTTTGCAGGTACCAGATCTGGTTGAGAGGAGTCTTGGCTGCCCAAAGACATCCACACAACACTAAAAGGCCCTCCAAGGGGGTTTGGTAGCTATCTCTCAACCCTACTCATCATTTTCTACATTTTTCTTGCTTATTTGCTTCCTTTTTCTTGCTTGTTAGTGACTCACACTACTAGGGGAGGAAGGGTACGACCTTCTCCCACGTGTGAGGCTTTGGGAAGGCTAAATATAGTTTGTTTTGTTTCTTTTTTTTCCTTTTTGAGTTCTCTTAGAGCTAGGATGTGAGGTTTAGAAGGTGGAGGGCACCTCCTAGGAAATGGGGTAGCTTGGTTGCTTGGGTTGGTAGTTTGCTTTCTTGTTTATTCTCTATCTTATTGGTTGATTTTGTGTTTCTTGCATTAATATACATCATCAATATCTAACTTGAACAAGATAACTAATCACCTACCTAGTTGGGAAAGGAAAACCCCAATAGGTAAGGCTAATATCTACTATGTTATTGATCTAAGTGCTTAATGTTTTGATGTACATGTTCTAGATCTAGATCACACACCTAATAACTACCTATCATAAGCCTATTGGGCCTCTTAAGCAACTAAAGTAGATCTCATGCATGTTTTGTTCTATCAAGTGCTTTTCTCTATGCTCATGCTTAGATCTTAATCTTGAATGTGTAAATTCTCTAGAAGTGGATGGTTAATTTCCTCATTACATATATCATTGATGTTATTTCCATGTGCTTAAAGTAACTTGTTTCTAAGTGGTTAAGTAAACAACATATTTCCTTCTTCTACACACTCAATGCTCTCTTCTTTAGTGCTCTCATACATGGTGTAAGTGTGGTTAATTTATTGCTTGGCAAGCTATGCTTGCCCTCATTTTTTATTCTTTTTGAAAGCTATCTAATTGTGAATCTAGTGACTTGCGTTCACATAGCATATATGTGTTAATGAATTTAAATTCATAAGCTTAAAAAACACAACTTTAAGGCCAAAGTGAGTTTCGGCCAAGTCACCAAATCACTCTTAAAAGTGTCATAAAACTCTCAAAACACTCTAAACTACTCCTAAAAGTTTACCTAACTTATATAACAACTTAATAGACTACTTTAGGGTACCTTATACAATCATATCCACCATCTAAAACGATGCTTGAGGAAAACAACGGAGGGTAGAGGCAGGGGACTGTCTCATGGCGCACTAGGTGTGTGTCCTCTACGGGAAGTACTCTTGTTTTGGGTTGACTGGTTCTGCTAGGGTTGGCCTCGTCGCCATACTATCCTGAGCATCCAACAATTATTTGGCAATAGGAGGAGGAGGCTTTGGTGAAAATTTTAATAAAATTTGATAAATCTTAAGAAAGCCTAATAATTAAACCCTAGACCAAACCTAATAGAATACTTGAGGGTTTAATAATTAAGAGTGTGGATCATCATTGATAATCTTAACAACATTTGTGCTACGTCTTCCAAATCTTCTTAAGGCGTTGTTGATATTGCTTGTGATGATAATAATGTGTTGATGATATTGATATATTGATGATGATCTCATAACTGTGATGAATTGTTGATATGATGCTTTAATCCTTTGATATCCTACACAAACACAATTAGATAATTGGTTAGCTTGTTGTTGTAATCTATCATTCTTTAAATTGTAAATTTGTGAGTAATTGTACATGATATTCTATAATTGGATTTATTCTTTTGTAATTTTTGTAAGTAACTTGTAAATTTTTGTAACGAACAACCCCTTTAACATAGTTGACCCCTTGCCCAATCTTTAGGCACTAGTCTTAGTCGACCTAGGGAAAACGCTTGCTTTTCATGCTAACCCTTGCATCTTGCATGGTTGCCTTAGCATTTTAGGAATAGAATCCCCCAAACCTTGTAAATAATTAAAACTAACTCCTAGAACTTATCTTAATTCATTTAGTAACTAAGGTCTACCCCCTTTGGCTTCCCTAGGAGTAAACCTAGGCATAAGAGGTTTCGGTCAAAGTGATAGCATGGGCTGTGAACCTAAGCATTGTGTCTCCAAGGACACACTAAGTGAGCCAAAATTAGCTCATGTCTGCAAGTGTGTACAAGGACGGAAACATCTTTGGTGCCGTTGCTGGGGACAAGTCATTTATCCTTGGTCAAAACGACTTAATTTTTTTTTTAGAACTAAAAATTCTTTGAACCTGTGATTGGTTAGATTTGTGTGATTCTTTTCCAAGTGGTGACTCCATTGATCAAATATATAAAGTATACTGTAAGGAGAAATCCTTGTTGGCTTCTTGAGATTCTTGGAGAAGAAACACTCATTGATTTCCGATGCTTATTCCAAACATAATAAATTAACTTTTGTTTTCCTTCTTGTTTTTGCTTTGTTTGATGCTCTGGTTTGTCTGAAATAAACTTGGTCATATGGCGACTCCACTTGAAAATAAATTGACAAAGTTTTCTTTGAGAAGGAACTCACGGCTTTTTCTCTGCATCCTTGAACCTGAAAAGGTTTTTGGATGAAGTTAACATGTTTCCACATGAATTGGATGATGAATTTATGGAAATATGGAGGGGAAAGAACCTTCTAGATATGGACACAATCAGTTTAGACATAGAAGAAGATACTCCACCAGATCCCATTAAGGAGCCTAAAGAAATAATTCTGAACATGCATTATGCCCATACTAAACAAATTAAGGTCGTGCATTTGGCCCATGCCAAACAGTTTGAAGCCATGAACTTGCAACTAGATATCATGAAGGCTCACCTAGCAAAAGATGAAAGATATTGTTGGACAACTGAGAGGGGGGGGGGGGTGAATCAGTTGTTACCGTGCTTAAACAATTATGCTTCTTTTAAACTCTTTGCAGAAACACTGAATGATGATCACATTAATGCAAGGAAATAAACCATGGCACATTCAACATCAGTCACACATATATGAGAAACACAGAGACAAATATTTCCCGAGGAAACCCATAGAGGGTAAAAACCTCTTTTTCTTTATATGATAAGTACTAGATACATTATTTACATTATCATACATATGAGCACCAACTCATAATGAGGCTACAACCTCAGTTTTGCAAGCTGCTACTTGCTGAGAGCACCAACTCTCTATTTTCTCTAGCACCCACTAGAAGGAAGCACCAACTCCCTGGTTTCTCTAGCACCAACTAGAAGGAAGTACCAACTCCCTGGTTTTTCTAGCACCAACTAGAAGGAAGAACCAACTCCCTGGTTTCTCTAGCACCAACTAGAAGGAAGCACCAACTCCCTGAGTGTTTCCAGCACCAACTGGATGGAAGCACCAACTTCCAATCATACAGGCACCAACCTGTATCATAAAGAACAAGAGTTCTCCCTTGCACCACCCTGCCACCCTGGTTTCTATGGCTGCAACCAGATGGAAGCTCCAACTCCCTGTGTTCAAGCACCCACTAGAACCTATGAGGACAACATTCCTCCCTAGCACCTCCCTTCCACCCTGAAATATAAATCTTTTCTACTAAAACTTATTACAGTGATATGATGTTCAACAATGGCTTACCAGACTCATCACTGTTCTGCTGCATTTCGTTGCTCTATTTGCCTCATTGCCTTTCTGCACAAATGACTTGTGCTGTCTGTTCTTCTGCTTTTTATGCTCTGTGCGCCATATCCATTCACTACACAGTTACTCTTCTATTCAATTCAGCTGCTGCACTCTCCTCCTTCTTCACACATGAATCAACTTCACCAACAACAACCACAACAAACTCCAACAACAACAACAAAACACTTCTCTTCTCTATGCCGTGTATATATAGCTTCTGCGCATCTTGTACATGCAATATTTTCCATTCCTATGCATGCTCATAACGCGCCAATCTCCTCCACATCTCAAGTGATTTGCATGATCATCATCGCGACTCTTCGACTTCTCTGGCAGTTCAACCGCGCGTTCGGCATCACTGGGTGTTATGCTGAGATTCCTCAGCCTCTCTAGCAATTGAGACTCTTCATCTTCTTTGGCATAGTCAAGCTTATCCTTTCTGTTTCAGTTACAGGCTCCAACCCTCATCCAACTGTCAATTTCCTCCATGAATCGTCTTCATTCCACTGGCAGATTCCTTGTAACTCTTCAGCTCCTCTGGAAATCACACAGAAGTCTCTTTGCATCCTCTGGTAGAAACCATCAATGGTTTCTAGTAGTTACACTGTGAGGATCAACATTAGCCCTCCGATCATGCTCATTTTCACCTCCATCGTTGGATTAACTCTGATGGGTTCTTGCGTTATTTACCCATTTCACACTTTTGCAATTCAGAGATTCTGCGATGAGACATATTGAGTCTCCATGTCACGAGCTCCGAAAAGGAGCTTGGCTGCTCTAGCTCCCTCCTCTACATGACCACAGGCGGTGACCTCCGGTTACACCGACAATTCACCTTTTCAGTATTTCGACATTCGTATGATCCAATGTCTCGACACTCCCATACGTGATCCCTGAAATTCCAAGGCAGAGCTTATCTACACTAGGTCCTTCCTCCACGTGATGACACGCAGTGACCACAGGCTGCGCTAAAAGGCATTGCGAACTTTTGATCTTCATCGACCCTGATCAACGGTCCTTGATCTCGATGAATCAATGGTCCATATCTCATCATGAATTTGCATCTCGCTGTTCCTTAGATGGAGATTCTTGTCACTCCAAGTCGCGATAGGAAAGACTCAGAGATGGAGCTCAGATCAACGGTCTAGGCTTTTGATGTATTGATGATCTATATCTCATCGTGAATTCACATCTCGCGGTTCCTTAGATGGAGGTTCTTGTCACTCCAAGTCGCGATAGGTGAAACTTCGAAAAAGGAGCTTATCTGGACTGACTCCTTCCCTTCTCGTGACCATGGGATGTGACCACAGCTTTATGCATAAGGCACTTTCGCGATTTCGCATTTCATGAGTCTGGAGATGAGACATCTCGACTCTCCAAGTCGCGATCCCTGATACCCCGAAATGGCATGGGATCAACAGTCCTGATCAGAGATTGATTCAACAGCTGCGATTGAATCACAATTTCGCATATCACGAAATTGACATTCTTGTTACATTGTTTACTTGCCTCTCCATGTTGCGATCCCCGAAACTCCGACACAGATTGGAATCAATGGTCTAGATCAAAGCTTGATCTGACGGCTCAGATTACATCGCAAGTTCTCATATCGCGATATCGGGATTCCTGATGTTAATAATATTTGACATGTTCAACTCGTGATCCTCGAAACTCTGACATGGAATGGAATCCACATTCCAGATTCAACCTTGATCTGACGACTCAGATTTAAGTCGTGATTTCACATATCGCGATTACGCCCGCTTCTCCTTGTTATACTTTAAAAGGTGTGCAGGTTCTCCTTGATCCAACGATGGTTGGGTCTTGCGCTTGGATCTAACGTATGAGATCTGTCCTCCTATTCAGTGCTCTTCTTGTCTATATTCTGATCTAACGGCCCTCGTTCTTTTGGAAATTTTGAATGGATCTAACAATCATAAATGCTTCTCAAGCTTTACGGGCCTTCGATCATTCGATCAACCTGAACTTATCTTTTGTTTGCCTGGTTGCGTTGCCTTTGATCATTCAATCTTCCTGAATATCACTGCTCTACTGATCATCGCTGCTGTACTCAAGCCATCATCACTGCTGTACTTTCCATCAATGACAAGCATACGCTACCTGTAAAACATACCAAACATCCTCTGCACTATCTCTTCTGATCTTATCGAGGTTGCTCTGCAACATCTTCCCAAAATAATTCTGGTGCCCATCTATTACATTCTTCCTGTACTCATGCCATCTTCATTGTTGTACTTTCCATCAATGACAAGCATATGCTACCTGTTAAACATTTCCAACAATCTCCCCCTTTGGCATTGATGGAAACAAAGGCACCCAGATTCTTTTCTCCCCCTTTGACATCAATGTCAAAGAGAACATGCTCCCCCTGAGCTGTTGCAGTATTTTAGAAGGTATCAGATATTAAATCAATGCAAAATCCCCCTGACGAGATGGACTCTCTCATTTGAGGCCTGCAGAATATTTGTGTCTAAACCAGAGTCTTCTCTTTCTGATTCTTGGATCTGTTCATCTTCAGCTTCCGCTGTATCCTCTGCGGAAAATTCAAAATTGCTCACCTCTCTTACTCAGACTCCTTTATCAATCTTCTCATGAGTGGATGACTCCCCCTGTCACTGTTATCTCTCTACTTCTAACTATTTTCCCCCTTTGTTCCCAAAAGGTTAACTTTCCTTGACAAGATCTTTCCTCTTGTTGTCTCTACAGGATGTCATGTGTATCATATTGTACATCAGAATGTTGTTGTCCTACTTGAGAACTGTGCAATTGTAACTTGTACCTTTTAAATAGCCCTTGGATCTCCCCATTGAATCTCATCGATCTCTATTACTGCAATTTTCATTTTTCTTCTATGATGCATTCGATCCAGGGATTTTATGTCCATATTCAATCACAAGAGAAAACTGCTACACCCACTCTCACGCTTGCTTTTCTTTCTCACAAATGAAGGACCTATATCAGGTTTCTTAGGAGCATTGATTTCTACCTTGTTGAGTCCAATATCGGATTTGTCATTTGGTGATCTCTGGCTATCTAAGACCTTGTCCAGAGTCATGGATTTGCTCAAGAACTTGATTTGGGTGTCTGCCTTCTCAACCTTCAAGACTTCTGCTTCTTGTTTATGACATGGTTCTTCTCCTACTTCTTTCGTGGGATAAATGCTAACTGAGCATTCTTTTATTGTATCTGAATCTTCTTCTTTA
>ML791918.1:365822-399028 GCA_009831015.1 Picea engelmannii
CATGATTGGAGCATAAGTGAGGGCGCGAACAAAACATGTGCTTAGAAAACTTTGGATAAATTCTTTTTCATGGGTTTTCTCCAAACTTTTGATGACTACACCACCAAGGGGTTAGTCGAACAACATTTAGGTATCCAAATCATTGTGCAACATTAATCATCAAACTGGTTCTTACTAAAATGAAGCAACAATGCAACTAACCTATATTCTAACCTAGTTTCCTATGATAGTTAACCCAGATTAGACTGTTGGGCTAAGAAATTACTCTACCCTGGGGCTATCTAACCAGGATTATATAGTCTGGCTAGATTTATTCACTAATCTAACCTAGACAATTTGGCTAAGATTAAACTGTTTAGCCAAACTCATTCACTACCCTATCAACATCAATTTAAAAAGAACTTGGCCATGCTTGAAAGGTATGGACCAAGTTGCTATTATTGCATGGGGCTTTTATTGAAATTCTTTTATGCCCTCTTTTTTCTTTCTTTCTTTCTTTTTCTTTTCTTTTCTTTTTCCTTTTCAAATTATTTGCAGAATGAAAATCATTTGTCAACAAAAACACTAGAGAAATATAATATCCCAGTCACCAGTTGATCCTATAACTTATAGGATGATAA
Organism: Picea engelmannii; assembly: GCA_009831015.1. Classification (NCBI taxonomy): domain Eukaryota; kingdom Viridiplantae; phylum Streptophyta; class Pinopsida; order Pinales; family Pinaceae; genus Picea; species Picea engelmannii. Next base: position 366,443 of record ML791918.1, read on the forward strand.
CATTACCCATATAGTGATTTAACTAATGATCAAAATGTTAGAACAACCCACTTCGAGAAACTCGCTGCTGTTACAGCTATGCGCCAATCCTGGACGCTGTTACATGACTCCTACAATGGATTCCCATCAATCCTGGAAGCTGTTACACAACTGCTACGACAAAAGCTTGTTAATCTCGAAAGTTGTTACAACAGACGCCACCAGTCCTGTTGTGATACGACTACTACAACACCTACTGATTAGAATGCTAGCTCATGATGTTGATGAAGGAGAATTCAAGATTTTGTATAAATGATATCTAATGAACAGCCTGAGAATCGGGGATTCTCAAGACTGTTCTGTTTCTAAAGTTGAACGACTCTGACTTTAAATAACAGAGCTTTTGGAATGTAAAGGGTTGTTAGTCGTTTTCCCGGAACTGAAGAAAGTAGCGATTATTGTACACAAATATATTTTTTCGACAATTAAATGAAGAAGTGGATTGATTATATTTAGCAGACTGTAACCTATCTCTTTGAGTGGATTCAGTGAGAAGAAAATGGCCCACCTTCCTCACCGATTCCCCTCTATTTCGAATTATAGATTTAGTCGTTTTTATTGCAATGGTTTAACTGTTAGATATTTCTGAATACAACTGTTGTTACAATTTAGTTCCTTCTTGGTAAATGCGCATAAACTTATCTCATGAGAATTAGGAGTCAATTGTTGAACATGGATGGAGAACTTCTTTTCATTTTTCAGCATTAGGTTCAAATCTCATTTTGGAGAATTAAAAGTGTGAAGTAGCTTCTTGCAATAAGTAGATTTCCCTTCTGAAATAGTATAGAATTTCTTCTTGCAAAAGTAAATTTGAAAGTTAGATTAAGGTAGGCACTTCATGGTTTTTGTATATTCATCAGTTTAGATTGCAATTAGGATTTTAAGGCTGTAGCACTCCAGCTGTATCAGCACAATTGTGTTAGCGATATTGTTTGTTTGTTTTGTTAAAAAGAACTTCCATACTGCTATTATATTAGAGATGCTTTCATAATATAGCATAGATTGTGCAGAATTATCTTGAAATAATAGACTTCCCTGGGTTGACAATTTATATTGAACACTTTGATTTTCCATTTAATTAGACAATTAAAGTGCCCAACATTTTGGCGTCGTTTCCGGGGAAGATAATTGTAGATTTTGGTAAGCACACTAGTTTTTTTTTAGGAATGAATAGTCTGCATGAATCACCAAATTCAAGAACGAACACCCCAAAATATTAACATTACAGGCAATAGAGGACATGGAGGAAGAAATCCTAACATACTGGGAAGACAGACCATTGTTGATGAGATAATAGCCAGAGCAAATTCTTCTTCAGGATCCATTTTTTTCCCTGCCAATCCTCCAAGAAGATGTGATCCATAGTCAGTAGAAACACCCCCTCTCGAAACATCATTCTCATCAAGGGTTGAAGTTGAAGATGAATTCGAAGCTGAAGATTTGTCACCAACAAATCAGCAAGCAACACTGGAGAACATTGAAGATCAAGGAAGTATAGCGTGGAACAGGGAAAATCTAGAAGAAGTTGTTTATCATATCAATGGTCGGATAGTCACTAAGGAAGAGTGGGACGCTATTCACATTGAGTGGAGGGAGAGAGCACATATGAAGAATCAAGGGGATAATGAAGAAGATCTCTACTAAGAGAATCCACAGAACAACGAGGATCAGGTAAACAATGAAAACACTATCTCTACCCTGGTTTTTCCTATTTCTGATGTTCCCACACAAGGGATGGCTCCTATGAAAAACATACCTCTCTCGGCTCTCCCAAATTTTCATGGGTTATTGACTGAAGATCTGGATGAGTTTCTGTTTGAATTTGAAATTTTTTGTAGAAGCTATGACTACACTACTACTGCGCAGAATCTTAAACTATTTCCAACCACATTAAAAGGAAATGCGTTAAGATGGTTCATGAGCCTTGGAGGGGAAAACATTTCAACAAGGATACAAATGAGGCATCTTTTCCTGCACAAATACCAAGACTACTGTCGAACAAGGGAACGAAGAGAGGAGCTGTCCAAAATGTCATAGAAGGAGGATGAGACCCTTGAAGACTTTGTGGCGCGACTCCAATACAACCTAGAACGGTCTGGCCATTCGGATGTGAGTAAGGACATTCTGAAAACCATTTTGATAAAAGGAGTTAGAGAAGATTGTTTAGATATGCTGAATATGCTTGGCAAAGGAGATATATATAGGGAATCCTATGAGGACATTGTAGACCTCTGCAAAAGATGTTCTCGAGGATCTACAAGGAATAAGACAACTACCAAGGATACTACTTTTTCAAGGGTACAAAAACCAACAAATGGAGAAGCAACAAGAACAGAAATAGGTAATATGTTAGAAAGTTTCAAAATAGAGATGATTAACTCTTTTTCCTCACAAATGGATACTTTGCAGGTCAAACAAAAACAAGCAAATCCAGAGCAAGTATTATGCATTTTCTGTCCAAAATGCAGGAAGAAACATCCACCAAGGGAGTGCCCACTGAACAGTGTCCAGGTATACCTTATTTGTGAATTAGACCATGCCACTGATCAATGTCCTTCTCTACCAGGTGTAAAAGCATCAATGAAGGAAACTAATGAGGAGGTAGATGCTGCCTATCTAATAACACAAAGGAGACAATGGCAGCCAAGAGGCCAAGGTATGAATTCTCAATTCTCTCCTCCAACATTTAATTATTGGAACAATCAGCTACCATATGGCCAGTCAAATCCACCCCCTCCAAATCAAATGCCACCCTCTTATCAGGATCCCAATGCATGGTTACCTATGCCCCAACAACTGAATCACTATGGGCAATGGAACCCGTATGGGTGAGGTCCTCAACAACAACTCAATTTTCAAAGCCAACACCAACCAAACTTCTTTCAACAATAGTTCCAACCCCCATACCACCAACAACAACTTCAATTGCCTGCCAATAACTCATCAAACAATCCTCCCTTATGACCTTAAATGCCTGTGCAACCTAACCCAAACCCAAATAATAAGGCCATTCAAAACATAGACATACTTAATGTGCCAACCTTATCTATTACTCCTATGCCTTGTGATGAAATACACTTAAGATCAGGGAGAATAGTTGAGCCAATAATTGAAGATGCTCCATCTTCAGAATCAGATAAGGAATCAGGGGAGAGACCATCTGCTGATACAAAAGAAATTGACCAACCCATTCTAGAATTAGCAGACCCACCATTCCCTGAAAAATTACAAAGCCTATGGAATTACCATCTTTCAATCTCCTTGGAAAATTCCAAAATCTACACATTAATATTCCACTACTGCAAGCAATAAGGGATGTCCCTATTTATGCCAAGACTGTGAGGGATCTCTGTATCAAAAAACCTGGACGAAAACCCAAAGATCCCCTCATAGTGCATGTAGTGGGGGATTTGTCTGAGCTAATGCTAGGCAAAACTCCACCTATTAAATATGACAATCAAGGAAACCCTACCGTCATAGTTAAAATCGAACAGACATCTATTCAGCATGTACTAGTTGATTTAGGGGAAACAATTAACATCATGCCAATAGAAACTACGCAGTTGCTGCAACTCAGAACAAAAATCCAACCTAATCCAACTGTTTTAGAATTATCTGATCGCTCTACCATCAGACCAGAAGGAGTAATCGATGATTTAGTTATTTCAGTAGACTCATGGGAGTATCCTGCTAATGTTTTCGTGTTGCAGCCCAAATCCAATTTGGGAGGCCATCCTCTAATTCTGGGATGACCATGGCTAGCCACAGCTGACTCCTTCATAGGTTACCCATCTGGTTCTATGACCATTTATGATGGTTACGACACAAAAAAACTTACCCTGTATCCTCATGCTACACCCAGTGCAGAACCTGAAAACTTTCTATGGATGGACACTGAGGCTGAAAGTGCTCTTCCTGTGCTAACTATACGAAAGGCCCTGAGTTTCAAGGATGAGATAGAGGATGAGTTAATCAATTGTTTTATTTGTGACCCCTCTGTTGTTACACAACACACACACCACCAATTGATCAGAGTCTTTGACCCTATGGCCCAGGAAGAAATGAACTCAGAAATGTTCTCAAAAACTGCTGACAATCAGAGTGATTTAGCTGTAACAACAGTCACTGTAACCAAAAACACTGTAACAACATATGATGAAACAACAACAACTAAATTATTTCCTAGAGTTAGTTCTAAGAACATCACTGTAGAAATCAAACTTGGAAAAACCTTGAACATCAGTCTCGATCTCTCCAACGCTGAAACTCGCTGACTGATGAATTCACTGACTGAACATAAAGAAGCATTTGCATGGGATTACATGGATATGAAAGGCATCCCCTCTGAGCTATGCACCCACCATATATACATCAAAGAACAATGCCGACCCATTTGCCAACCGCAAAGGAGGATGAACCCAAACCTTAAAGAAATTGTTAAAGAAGAACTTCAAAAACTTCTCGACATTGGATTCATCTATCCTATATTAGATAGTGAGTGGGTATCACGATTGGTTATTGTGCATAAAAATAATGGTAAGTGGAAAGTGTGTGTGGACTATTGAGCCTTGAATAAGGCAACACAGAAGGATCATTTCCCTCTGCCATTTATTGATCAGGTTTTAGATAACTTAGCCGGGAAACAATATTTTTCTTTATTAGATGGATTAAGTGGCTGTAACCAGATAAAAATTTCCCCACAGGACCAAGATAAAACCACCTTTACCAGCCCTTGGGGTACATTTTCCTACAAGGTTCTCCCATTTGGTTTGTGTAATGCACCAGCCACTTTCCAGAGAGCTGTGATTGGTATTTTGTCTGATATGGTGAATGACTGTATGGAAATATTCATGGATGAATTTACACCTTATGGGAATAATTTCAAAGACGCTTTGTCTAATCTGGAAAAAGTGCTCAAAATATGTAAACAGTCTGATCTTTCTTTAAGTACAGAAAAGTTCCATATGATGATGCACGAAGGGGTAGTGCCAGGACACTTCATTTGTTATACAGGGATTTAGGTAGATCCAACCAAAATCCAGGTAATTTTTGACATTCCAACTCCATCAACTCAGAAAGAGGTAAGAAGTTTTTTAGGACACACTGGGTATTACAGGAGATTCATTAAAAATTTCTCTAAACTTGCCTCTCCATTTTTTTTCTTACTAACAAAAGATGTTAACTTTCGTTGGACTAACGACTGTGAATTGTCCTTTGTAGATCTTAAACAAAGATTATCTACAACTCCCATCTTGAGAGGGCCCAATTAGGCTCTGCCTTTTCACATTTCTTCAGATGCCTCAGACACTAGGGAAACAGGAGGACAAAGAACCCTACACTATCTACCATATCAGCAAGAACATGGCTCCTTCTGAGTTAAATTACATAGTTACTGGAAGAGAATTCTTGGCAGTAGTATATGCAATCAATAAATTCAGGCATTATGTAACTGGTTACCCAACGTTTATTCATACTGATCATACAGCCATAAAATATCTAATGAATAAACCTATAAATAATGCCCGAGTGACAATATGGTTTTTACGTCTGCAAGAATTTGACATCACTATAGTGGATAGGCCAGAAAAAGAAAATGCGGTTGCTGATTTTCTCTCGAGATTACATATAAATGATGATAATTCACCTATAGATGATTCCTTTCCTGATGAACATTTGTTTGTAGTATCTTCTCACTCACCATGGTATGCAGACATTGCTAATTATCTGGTTGCAGGGAAGGTACCTCCACATCTATCTCCTAGGGAAAGAAGGAAAATTATTCAAAAGAGTGATAGGAATAGTTGGATAGGAGGATACCTCTTCTACACAGGCCTGGATAAAGAAATCAGGAGATGTGTGAGGGATGATGAGGTTTATGATCTGTTGAAAGCTTGTCATGATGGCCCTTGTGGGGGTCATTTTGTTGTAAAAAGGACCGGGCATAAAATTTTAAGGATGGGCTATTATTGGCCCAACATATTTCAAGATGCCAAGAATTATGTCCAAGCTTGTGACATTTTCCAACACACGGGTCAACCAACTCACAGGGATGAGATGCTACTCCAGCCTCAGGTAGTGTTAGAGCCTTTTGAGAGATGGGCCATGGATTTTGTAGGACCCATTCACCCACCTTCCAATCATAAAGTCTATATATTGGTCTGTACAGATTACATGACCAAGTGGGTGGAGGCAAAAGCACTTATCAGAGCATCATAAGAGGCTTTCTTAGAATTCTTGTTTGAAAATATATTTGTTAGGTTTGGAGTTCCCAGAGAATTGGTCACTGATGGAGGACCCCCTTTCACATCACATAAATTTGAAGCTCTACTCAGTATATATCATGTTTTACATAAAATAGCTTCTCCATACCATCCACAAGGCAATGGCCAAGAGGAAAGCACCAACAAATTTATCGAAGCCATTCTTACTAAAACAGTGAGAGAAAATCCTAAGGATTGGTATGACAGATTGCATGAAGCTCTATGGGCTTACCAGACTACTTGGAGGAGCACAACTGGTTTTTCTCCTTACAAGCTGGTATATGGAAAAGGCCCTGGTTTTCCCATTGAATTTGAAATCAAAACCTTAAGAACTGCATCAACAGTCAACCTTGACTTGACTATGGCACAGAAAGACATACTGCAGTAGCTCAATGAGCTTGATTAAAAACATTTGGACGCCATCCATCGAACCACAGTGTTTCAACAACAAATAACAAAATGGCATGACCAAGTCATTAAGAAGAAATTATTCCAGAAAGGAGATTGGGATCTGTTGTATGATTCACGCTTTAAGGAATTTCAAGGAAAGCTGCGTACATGATGGCTAGGGCCTTACGAGGTAGATACCGTCTTTCCCAATGTGACAGTTTGGTTGATTAATATTGATGGATCCAATACACACTTACATGCAAATGGTCATCGCCCGCGTCTGTATCAACGTCCATTGTCCAAGACATAATTCAAAACTAGATGTACAGCTGATACAAATTATCAAATATTAAATGGAAAGGAGCTTGCTCCTTCCCCTTCTAAAATTTAGGAATTCTTTTGCTAAGACTCTGTATATAAATAATCTCAGCAAAATTTGCATTTCTCTGTTTTTAGTTGAAATTTTTCTATTTTCTTTACTATGCTAATAAAGCCTTGAAAGGTATCAGGCAATTATGTGTGTGTAGGTAGATTGATGAACATAAGGAAGCGATGAGTTCATGGAAGTTGAAAAACTTCCTAGAATCAAAGTAAGGTAGCATTTATCCGATTTCAATGTTGTTACACCTTTTTTCGATGAATTGGCCGATTTCAATGTTGCTACACCTTTTTCTGATGAATTGGCCGATTTCAATGCTGCTACACTTTTTTCCGATGAATTGGTCGATTTCAATGATGCTACACCTTTTTCCGATGAATTGGCTTATTTCAATGCTGCTACACCTTTTTCCGATGAATTGGCCGATTTCAATGCTGCTACACCTTTTTCCGATGAATTGACTGATTGCAATGCTTTTACACCTTTTTCGGACAAATTGGCCGATTTCAATGCTGTTACACCTTCTTGCAATAAATTGGCCGATCTCAACACTATTACACCTACCTCCAACATTTTTGAAAAAGAACCTGCTGATACACTAATTACTGTTGTTCTTTCTTGCCACTTCACTCTTTCTTTTTGCCGATGCTGTGGCTCCAGCCCTCCAATCTTTCGTGCAACAACACCACTGATTAGACAAAACTTATGCTTTCTATCTGAAAGTATTGCTTCATTATGACGTGACTTCACATTCGACGATATCTAGTTGGATCACTACAGTAAGGACTACGTCTCTGCAAAAGATGTCATTTCTCTCACTATCCTTCATCATGCCAGCTATTACGCACCATTCCGAAGACGGTAGGATTGTGCGGTTACTCCGACAGATCGTTATGTGCAGTAAGATTTGAGGTACATGATTAATCCTAAGTGTTAAAGTAATGAAGATATAAAAAGAACGAATCCCTATTTACTAACCGATTACACCTGGAGCCAATCCGCTTAGTTGGGGGGGGGGGAAACGTAAATTTATCTGCTCATTCTGAATTTCATACACACCTCCACCACCTTTCCACCCACACTTATTTTAACTAAGACACTGTATTCTCTCTGAAAACCATGTTCGAGCTTATTGCGTCCCTGATTTAGGTGACAGTTTCTCCTCCTACATGCCTGTGACTCTCAAGAAAGATCATGGGAGGATCAACTGTGAGATATGAACCCGCAACTCTGGACAGTTTGCTGCTACACTCAGAGGCCTACCAAATATTTCTTCAGGCCATATGGATATCATATTTTAAGAAGTTTAAAGAGTTTAGTGAGGATGAGGTATTGGAGTTTATCCAAAATATTATTGAAGGGTATTCAATGATGAATGGGGTAAGGATTCTAGTGACATAAGCAAGCACTTTTTCTGTAATAGGGTTGCCAAGAACATGAGACCAATGGTTTAACAGAAAAACACATCTTCCAGATGCACATAAGGGGTTCCTCATCAACAATGAGTAAGTTCGGACCAAGGGCAGAGGTGTAGACCTCAATTCCTTACCAGAGCCATGGGGGAAAGTTGTTGAATTTCTAAAAAGGTACATTACCTGCGAAGGCCGATACCAAGTTGTTTATTTTTCTGATTTCATCTTATTATCACATCTACGACATCATAAATTTATAAGCATTCCTTACTTTCTCCTACATTCATTGCATAACATGGCCCATTTTGTAAAAAAATCCAAGAACCCCAAGAATTGCGTTTCTAATCATAGACTCATCGGCCTATTAATTCATAGAAGTATGGGCATTTCCAATAACCCATCACCTGCTGCAGTAGACCAGCCACAGTCTGTAAATCCAGAACGAATTGTACATGTCCTTGACAATGCAACCCATGGACCTCTTCCAGAGCCTCTAGCCTTGGCTACAACAACATTCCAAACCCCTACTGTCGTTGTCCGTAAGACGACTCAGAAAAACAATCGTATAACCCGAAGCCATCCTGGCACCAGACAGATAAGCCTTGACAACTTTTCATTACAACAACCTGTAGCTGTGGAAAAACAAATAGATGAAGAGCCAACCACTCGAACACAATCACAACACTTGGCTGATACACTGATTATTGAAATCCTACCCCCTGTCTCTGACAAGGAAACCCCTGCTCTTACCTCTTCATCACCTAAAAAGCGAACGAGGATAACACGGTCCACTATAACATCAAGACCACTTACCCCCTCTACTGTGGCACCAACTATCACATAGACCCCTCCTATTGCTACTGCAATCACACAGGATTCTCCTATTACTACTACAACCGATCAAGCACCTACTATCATTAGCTGTGCATCTTCGTAGAAAAGGAAACGTCCATTCAAAGGAAACCTTGGAGATCCATTGATCAAATTGGATCAACAACAAATCAAAGCCCTCTGGCTACTACGACAGATAATTCTATAGCGGTAGGAATACCATGTTTTACATTATGCCCAGAACTGCAGGAAACTATCTTTTTTACATTATGCCCAGAACTGCAGGAAACTATCTTTTTTACATTATGCCCAGAACTGTAGGAAACTATCTTATCCTTTCAAACTGAATGTACTGAATTCACAATAGAATCATCGGTGCTGCCTGATGATTCTACACATCCTATGTCTGTTGACGATATCTAGATCATTGCAGACCCCAGTATACCAGAATTTCCTCCTTGTGTGCTTGAGGAAGAACACCCTGTTCCTCCTCCAGCAACAAAGAAGAAAACCACTACTTTCGTTTCTACTTTGCCTAGGAGAAAAATCAGGGCCACCAGGTTTTGAAAAGCTGCAATTGGAAGGAAAGATATGGAGCAGGCCGCTCATATTCTTCGTCCAATATACCCTACGGTTGATTCCGAGACAGTTCCACAAAAATCAAATGTCCATGTCAAGATTTCTCCACAAGAACCAGTCTTGACAACCACAGTTGTTACACAAGAACCAACTGCTCCACATAAGATTGTCCCACCAGAGCCAGTAATAATAGAATCAACTATCCATGTCGAGACTACTCCATAAGAACCAGTCTCGACAGCCACAACTGTTCCACAAGAACCATCTCCACAACATGCTGAGGATGTGCCACTTGCCCAATTATTTGCCCAAATAGAGCAAAAGATCAAGAATATAAAAAATTCCAAGATTGCTGCACAACTAATAGAAAATAACAACCTCAAAGCAGAGTTAAAGACCCTAAAACAGGAAGTGGTAGCTGCTCGACAGAAGAATCCAGAAGGTATAACCTTGGACATCCTGGAACTAACAAAAGCTGTTATGGGTAGAGAAAAAGAACTCATGTGTTTTGAGTGTGGCAATATTTACTATGTGGTAGGATATGAGGTAGGATATGAGGTTGTCAAAGTTCCATTCGCTACAGGACCAACAAATGTATCAATCAAGACTGAACAAGGACTTCCTGCTACACAAAAATCAGTAAAACAGAGGAGATCTCATCGTCATAAATCAGCTCCTGGTATACCAGTAGCTTTCAAACAAGAACCTTTGTTTCCTTCATGAGTTGTTACTCGAGCAATTCAAACTGATCCTGTTCTCAAGAATACAGAAACCCAAACTGATTCTTGACACAACATATTTTCTTTTTGACACAACATTCTTCATTACTGGCACTTAGAAATTTCTCTTAACAATTTTTCACTGGAGGAGATACTGATCTACTTCATCTACAAAAGAAGTTTGAATGTGTTTTGCATGAGGACATGCAATGTATTCAGTTGGGGGGTATGTTAGGACCCTAAAATGTCTCTTTTTCGCTACACCTTTTGATCATTCAACCTTCTCATTCCTAAGGTAAATGACTATTATAATGAGCACCAAGATCCTTTTTCCAAAGGTATGAACTATTCATCTTGCTTTTATATTTTCATTTACTTAGCATGTTTGATTGATAACGTTCACAGATTTTACCCATATAGTGATTTAACTAATGATCAAAATGTTAGAACAACCCAGTTCGAGAAACTTGCTGCTTTTACAGCTATGTGCCAATCTTGGATGCTGTTACATGACTTTTGCAACAGATTCCCATCAATCCTGGAAGTTGTTACACAATTGCTACGACATAAGCTTGTTAATCTTGGAAGCTGTTACAACAAACGCCACTAGTCCTGTTGTGATAAGACTGCTGCAACACCTACTGATTAGAATGATGGCTCACGATGTTGATGAAGGAGAATTCAATATTTTTTTATTAATGATATCTAACGAACAGCCTGAGAATCGGGGATTCTCAAGATTATTCTATTTCTAACACTGAATGACTCTGACTTTAAATAACAGAGCTTTTGTAATGTAAAGGGTTGTTAGTCTTTTTCCTGGAACTGAAGAAAGTAGCAATTATTGTACACATATATCTTTTTTTGGAAATTAGATGAAGAAGTGGATTGATTATATTTATCATATTGTAACCTATCTCTTTGAGTGGATTCAGTGAGAAGGAAAGGGCCCACCTTCCTCACCGATTCCCCTTTGTTTCGAATTCTAGATTTAGTCATTTTTATTGCAATGGTTTAACTGTTAGATATTTCTGAATACAACTGTTGTTACAATTTAGTTCCTTCTTGGTAAATGCGCATAAACTTGTCTCATGAGAATTAGGAGTCAGTTAATGAACATGGCTGGAGAACTGCTTTTCGTTTTTTTGCATTAGGTTAAAATCTCGTTTTGGAGAATTAAAAGTGTGAAGTAGCTTCTTGCAATAAGTAGATTTCCCTTCTAAAATAGTATAGAATTTCTTCCTGCAAAAGTAAATTTGAAAGTTATATTAAGGTACACACTTCATGGTTTTTGTATATTCATCAGTTTAGATTGCAATTAGGATTTTATGACTGTAGCACTCCAGCATTATCAACACAATTGTGTTAGCGATATTGTTTGTTTGTTTTGTGAAAAAGAACTTCCATACTGCAATTAGATTAGAGATGCTTTCATAATCTACCATAGACTGTGCAGAATTATCTTGAAATAATAGACTTCCCTGGGTTGACAATTTATATTGACCACTTTGATTTTCCATTTAATTAGACAATTAAAGTGCCCAACATTTTGGTGCCGTTGCTGGGGAAGATAATTGTAGATTTTGGTAAGAACACTAGTTTTTTTTTAGGAATGAATAGTCTGCATGAATCACCAAATGCGAGAATGAACCCCCCAAAATACTAACATTACAAGCACCAGAGGACGTGGAGAAAGAAATCCTAACATAATGGGAAGACAGACCATTGTTGATGAGATAATAGCCAGAGCAGATTCTTCTTCAGGATCCATTTTTCGCCCTGCCAATCCTCCAAGAAGATGTGATCCGCAGTCAGCAGAAACACCCCCTATCGAAACATCATTCTCATCAAGGGATAAAGTTGAAGCTAAATTCGAAGCTGAATATTTGTCACCAACAAATCAGCAAGCAACACTGGAGAACATTGAAGATCAAGGAAGTATAGCATGGAACCGGGTAAATCTAGAAGAAGCTGTTTATCAGATCAACGATCGGATAGTCACTAAGGAAGAGTGGGACATTGTTCACATTGAGTGGAGGGAGAGAGAATATATGGAGAATCAAGGGGATAATGAAGAAGAGCTCTACTAAGAGAATCCATAGAACAACGAGGATCAAGTAAACAATGAAAACACTATCTCTACCCTGGTTTTTCCTATTTCTGATGTTCCCACACGAGGGATGGCTCATATGAAAAACATACCTCTCTCGACTCTCCCAAATTTTCATGGGTTATCGACTGGAGATCCGAATGAGTTTATGTTTGAATTTGACATTTTGTGTAGAAGCTATGACTACACTACTACTGTGCAAAATCTTAAATTGTTTCCAACCACATTAAAAGGAAATGCGTTAAGATGGTTCATGAGCCTTGGAGGGGAAAACATTTCAACATGGATACAAATGAGGCAACTTTTCCTACACAAATACTAAGACTACTGTCGAACAAGGGAACGAAGAGAGGAACTGTTCAAAATGTCACAGAAGGAGGACGAGACCCTTGAAGACTTTGTGGAGCGACTCCAATACAACCTACAATGGTTTGGTCATCTGGATGTGAGTAAGGACATTCTGAAAACCATTTTGCTCAAAGGAGTTAGAGAAGATTGTTTAGATATGATGAATATGCTTGGCAAAGGAGATATATATAAGGAATCCTATGAGGACATTATAGACCTTTGCAAAAGATGTTCTCTAGGATCTATAAGGAATAAGCCAACTAACAAGGATACTACTTTTTCAAGGGTACAAAAATCAGCAAATGGAGGAGCAACAAGTTCAGAAATAGGTAATATGTTAGAAAGTTTCAAAACATAGATGATTAACTCTTTTGCCTCACAAATGGATACTTTGTAGGTCAAACAGAAACAAGCAGAACCAATGCAATTATTATGTATTTTCTGTCCAAAATGTAGGAAGAAACATCCACCAAGAGAGTGCCCACTGAACAGTGTCCAGGTATGCCTTATTTGTTTATTAGACCATGCCACTGGCCAATGTCCTTCTCTACCAGGTGTAAAAGCATCAATGAAGGAAACTAATGAGGAGGCAGAGGCTGCCTATCTAATAACACAAAGGAGACAATGGTAGCCAAGAGGCCAAGGTATGAATTCTCAATTCTCTCCTCCAACATTTAATTATTGGAACAATCAGCTACCATATGGCCATTCGAATCCCCCCCAACCAAATCAAATGCCACCCTCTTATCAAGATCCCAATGCATGGTTACCTATGCCCCAAAAACCGAATCACTATGGGCAATGGAACCCATATGGGAGAGGTCCTCAACAACAACTCAGTTATCAAAGCCAACACCAACCAAACTTCTTTCAACAACAGTTCCAACCCCCATACCACCAACAACAACTGCAATTTCCTCCCAATAACTCACCAAACAATCCTACCTTACGACCTCAGATGCCTGTGCAACCTAACCCAAACCCAAATAATAAGGTCGTTCAGAACATAGACATACTTAATGTGCCAGCCTTATCTATTACTCCTATGCCTTGTGATGAAATACACTTAAGATCAGGGAGAATAGTTGAGCCAATAGCTGAAGATGCTCCATCTTCAGAATCAGATAAGGAATCAGGTGAGAGACCATCTGCTGATACAAAAGAAATTGACCAACCCATTCTAGAATCAACAGACCCACCATTCCTTGAAATACTAAAAATTACCAAGCCTGTAGAATTACCATCTTTCAATCTCCTTGGATAATTGCAAAATCTGCACGTTAATATTCCACTACTGCAAGCAATAAGGGATGTCCCTATTTATGCCGAGACTGTGAGGGATCTCTTTATCAAAAAACCTGGACGAAAACCCAAAGATCCCCTCATAGTGCATGTAGTGGGGGATTTGTCTGAGCTAATTCTAGGAAAAATGCCACCTATTAAATATGGTGATCCAGGAAACCCTACAGTCATAGTTAAAATCGAACAGACATCTATTCAGCATGTACTAGTTGATTTAGGGGCAGCAATTAACATCATGCCAATAGAAACTATGAAGTTGCTGCAACATGGAACAAAAATACGACCTACTCCTATTGTTCTAGAATTAGCTGATCGCTCTACCATCAGACCAGAAGGAGTAATATATGATTTAGTTATTTCAGTAGACTCATGGGAGTATCCTACTGATTTTGTCGTTTTGCAGCCCAAATCCAGTCTGGGAGGCCATCCTCTAATTCTAGGATGACCATGGATAGCCATAGCTGATGCCTTCATAGGTTACCCATCTGGTTCTATGACCATTTCTGATGGTTACGACACAAAAAAACTTACCCCGTATCCTCATGCTACACCCAATGCAGAACCTGAAAACTTTCTATGGATGGACACTGAGGCTGAAAGTGCTCTGCCTGTGCTAACTATAGGAAAGGCCCTGAGTTTCAAGGATGAGACAGAGGATGAGTTAATCAACTATTTTATTTGATGCCTCTACTGTTACACAACACAGAAACCACTAATTGATTAGAGTCTTTGACCCTATGGCCCAGGAAGAAATGAACTTGGAAATGTTCTCAGAAACTGCTGACAATCAGAGTGATTCGACTGTAACAACAATCGATGTAACAACAAATGCTATAACAACATATGATGAAACAACAACAACTGACTTGTTTCCTAGAGTTAGTTCTAAGAGCATCACTGTAGAAATCGAACCTAGAAAAACCTTGAACATCAGTCCCGATCTCTCCAACGTTGAAACTCACCGACTGATGAATTTACTTATTGAAGATAAAGACACATTTGCATGGGATTACATGGATATGAAAGGCATCCCCTCTGAGCTATGCACCCACCATATATACATCAAAGAAGAATGCTGACCCATTTTCCAACCACAAA
Source organism: Picea engelmannii (assembly GCA_009831015.1). Lineage (NCBI taxonomy): Eukaryota > Viridiplantae > Streptophyta > Pinopsida > Pinales > Pinaceae > Picea > Picea engelmannii. Next base: position 381,910 of record ML791918.1, read on the forward strand.
GGAGGATGAACCCAAACCTTAAAGAAATTGTTAGAGAAGAACTTCAGAAACGTCTCAACGCTGGATTCATCTATCCTTTATCAGAAAATGAGTGGGTATCACCATTGGTTATTGTTCCTAAAAATAATGGTAAGTGGAGAGTGTGTGTGGATTATCGAGCCTTGAATAAGGCAACACAGAAGGATCATTTCCCTCTACCATTTATTGATCAGGTTTTAGATAACTTAATCGAGAAAAAATATTTTTCTTTCCTAGATGGATTAAGTGGCTATAAACAGATACAAATTGCCCCACAGGACCAAGATAAAACCACCTTTACCAGCCCTTGTGGTACATTTGCCTACAAGGTTCTCCCATTTGGTTTGTGTAATGCAACAACCACTTTCCAAAGAGCTGTGATTGGTATTTTCTCTGATATGGTGAATGACTGTATGGAAATATTCATGGAAGACTTTACACCTTATGGGACAAATTTCGAAGACGCTTTGTCTAATCTGGAAAAAGTGCTCAAAAGATGTAAACAATCTCATCTTTCTTTAAGTACAGAAAAGTGCCATATGATGATGCGTGAAGGGGTAGTGCTGGGACACTTCATCTCTTATGCAAGGATTCAGGTAGATCTAGCCAAAATCTAGGTAATTTTGGACATTCCAACTCCATCAACTCAGAAAGAGGTAAGAATTTTTTTAGGACACGCTAGGTATTACAGGAGATTCATTAAAAATTTCTCTAAACTTGCCTCTCCATTGTTTTTCTTACTAACAAAATATGTTAACCTTCGTTGGACTGACGACTGTGAATTGTCCTTTGTAGATCTTAAACAAAGATTGTCTACAACTCCCATATTGAGAGGGACCAATTGGGCTTTGCCTTTTCAAATTTCTTCAGATGCCTCAGACACTGCCATTGGTGTAGTACTAGGGCAACAAGAGGACAAAGAACCCTATGCTATATACTATATCAACACGACCATGACTCCTGCTGAGTTAAATTACATAGTTACTGAAAGAGAATTCTTGGAAGTAGTATATGCAATCAATAAATTCAGGCATTATATAACTGTTTACCCAACTTTTATTCATACTGATCATACAACCATAAAATATCTAATGAATAAACCTATTAATAATGCCCGAGTGACAATATGGTTGTTACCACTGGAATAATTTGACATCACTATAGTGGATAGACCAGGAAACTAAAATGTGGTTGCTAATTTTCTCTCGAGATTACATATAAATGATGATAATTCACCTACAGACGATTCCTTTCCTGATGAACATTTGTTTGCAGTAACTGCTCACTCACCTTGGTATGTAGACATTGCTAATTATCTGGTTGTAGGGAAGGTACCTCCATATCTATCTCTTAGGGAAAGAAGGAAAATTATTCAAAAGAGTGCTAGGAATAGTTGGATAGGAGGATACCTCTTCTACAAAGACCTGGATAAAGAAATCAGGAGATGTGTGAGGGATGATGAGGTTTATGATCTGCTGAAAGCTTGCCATGATGGCCCTTGTGGGGGTCATTTTGCTGCAAAAAGGACCGGGCATAAAATTTTAAGGATGGCTATTATTGGCCCAACATATTTCAAGATGCCAAGAATTATGTCCAATCTTGTGAGAGTTGCCAACACACGGGTCAGCCAACTCATAGGGATGAGATGCCACTCCAACCTTAGGTAGTGTTAGATCCTTTTGAGAGATGGGCCATGGATTTAGTATTACCCATTCACCCACCTTCCAATCAGAAAGTCTATATATTGGTCTGTACAGATTACATGACCAAGTGGGTGGAGGCAAAAACACTTATTAGAGTGTCAGAAGAAGCTGTCTTAGCATTCTTGTTTGAAAATATATTTGTTAGGTTTGGAGTTCCTAGAGAATTGGTCACTGATGGAGGACCCCCTTTCACATCACATAAATTTGAATCTCTACTCAGTAAATATCATGTTTTACATAGAATAGCTTCTCCATACCATCCACAAGGCAATGGGCAAGTGGAAAGCACCAACAAAGTTATCGAAGCCATTTTTACTAAAATAGTGAGAGAAAATCCTAAGGATTGGTCTGACAGATTGCATGAATATCTATGGGCTTACCAAACTAATTGGAGGAGCACAACTGGTTTTTCTCCTTACGAGCCGGTATATGGAAAAAGCCCTATTTTTCCCATTGAATTTGAAATCAAAACCTTAAGAACTGCATAAACAATCAACCTCGACTTGACTATGGCACAAAAAGCTATACTGCAGCAGCTCAATGAGCATGATGAAAAATGTTTGGACGCCATCCATCGAACCACAATGATTCAACAACAAAGAACAAAATGGCATGATCGAGTCATTAAGAAGAAATTATTCCAGAAAGGAGATTGGGCTCTGTTGTATGATTCACACTTTAAGGAATTTAAAGGAAAGCTGCGTACAGGATGGCTAGGGCCTTACAAGGTAGATACTGTCTTTCCCAATGGGACAGTCTGGTTGATTACTATTGATGGATCCAAGACACACATGCAAATGGTCATTGCCTGCGTCTGTATTAGCGTCTATTGTCCAAGAAAAAATTCAAAATTAGCTGTACAGCTGATACAAATTATCAAATATTAAATGGAAAGGAGCTTGCTCCTTCTGCTTTTGAACTTTAGGACTTCTTTTGCTAAGACTTTGTATATAAATAATCTCAGCAAAATTTGCATTTCTCTATTTTTAGTTGAAAATTTTCTATTTTCTTTAATATGCTAATAAAGCCTTGAAAGGTATCAAGCAATTATGTGTGTGTAGGTAGATTGATGAACATAAGGAAACGATGAGTTCATGGAAGTTGAAAAACTTCCTAGAATCGAAGTAAGGTATCATTTAGCCGATTTCAATGCTATTACACCTTTTTCTGATGAATTGGCCGATTTCAATGCTGCTACACCTTTTTCCGATGAATTGGCCGATTTCAATGCTGCTACACCTTTTTTCGATGAATTGGCCGATTTCAATGCTGCTACACCTTTTTCCGATGAATTTGTCGTTTTCAATGCTGCTACACCTTTTTCCGATGAATTGGCCGATTTCAATGATGCTACACCTTTTTCCTATGAATTAACCGATTTCAATGCTGTTACACCTTTTTTCGACAAATTGGCCGATTTCAATGTTGTTATACCTTCTTGCGATAAATTGGCCAATCTCAACGCTGTTACACCTACCTCCGACATTTTTGAAAAAGAACCTGCTGATACACTAATTACCGTTGTTCTTTCTTTCCACTTCACTCTTTCTTTTTGACAATGCTGCGACTCCAACCCTCCAATCTTTCATGCAACAACACCACTGATTAGACAAAACTGATGCTTTCTATCTGAAAGTGTTGCTTCATTATGATGTGACTTCACATTTGATGATATCCAGTTGGCTCACTATAGTAAGGACTATGTCTTTGCAAAATATGTCATTTCTCTCACGATCCTTCATCATGCTAACTATTACGCACCATTCCGACGGCGGCTGGATTGTGCGGTTACTTCGACAGGTCGTTATGTGCGGTAAGATTTGAGGTACGTGATTAATCCTACATGTTAAAGTAATGAAGATATAAAAATCATGATTCCCTATTTACTAACCGATTACACCTATAACCAATCTGCTTAGTTGGGGGGGGGGNTAAATTTAGCCGCTCATTCTGAATTTTATACACACCTCAACCACCTTTCCACCCACAGTTATTTTAACTAAGACACTGTATTCTCTCTGCAAACCATGTTCGAGCTTATTGCGTCCCTGATTTAGGTGATAGTTTCTCCTCCTACGTGCCTGTGACTCTCAAGAAACATCATGGGAGGATCAGTTGTGAGATATGAACCTGCAACTCTGGACAGTTTGCTGCTACACCCAGAGGCCTAACAAATATTTCTTCAGGTCGGATGGATATCGTATTTTAAGAAGTTGAAAGAGTTTAGTGAGGACGAGGTATTAGAGTTTAGCCAAAATCTTACTGAAGGGTATTCAATGATGAATGGGGTAAGGATTCCAGTGACAGAAGCAAGCATTGCTTCTGTAATAGGGTTGCCAAGAACATGAGACTGATGGATTAACATAAGAACACATCTTCCAGATTCACAGAAGGGGATCCTCGTCAACAATGAGCAAGTTCAGACCAAGGGAAGAGGTGTAGACATCAATTCCTTACCAGAGCCATGGGGGAATGTCGCCAAATTTCTAAAAAGGTACATTACCTGCGAAGGCCGATACCAAGTTGTTTATTTTTTTGATTTCATCTTATTATCACATCTATGACATCATAAATTGATAAACATTCCTTAATTTCTCCTACATTCATTGCATAACATGGCCCATTTTGTTAAAAAATCGAAGAGCCCCAGGAACTGCATTTCTAATCATAGACTCATCGACCTATTAATTCGTAGATGTATGGGCATTTCCAATAACCCATCACCTGCTGCAGCAGACCAACCATAGTCCATAAATCTAGAATGAATTGTACCTATCCTTGACAATGAAACCCATGGACCTCTTCCAGTGCCTCTACCCTCAGCTGCAACAACAGTCCAAACCTTAACTGTCACTATTTGTAATACGAATCAGAAAAGAAACCGTATAACTCGAAGCTATCCTGGCACCAAACAGACAAGCCTCAATGACTTTGCATTACAACAGCCTGTAGCTGTGGACAAACAAATAGATGAAGAGACAACCGCTCGACCACAATCACAACACTTGGCTGATATACCGATTATTGAAATACTACCCCCCTGCCTCTGACAAGGAAACCCCTTCTCTTACCTCTGCATCACTTAAAAAGTGAACGAGGATAACATGGTCCACTATAACATTAAGACCGCTTACCCCCTCTGCTGTGGCACCAACTATCACACAGACCCCTCCTATTGCTGCTGCAATTAAACAAGATTCTCCTATTACTGCTACAACTGATCAAGCACCTAGTATCATTACCTATGCATCTTCACAGAAAAGGAAACATCCATTCAAAGAAAAACCTTAGAGATCCATTGATCAAATTGGATCAACAAAAAATCAAATCCCTCTGGCTGCTACGACAGATAATTCTACAGTGGTATGAATACCAGGTTTTTCATTATGCCCAGAACTATAAGAAACTATCTTATCCTTTCAAACTGAATGTATTGAATTCACAGCAGAATCATCGGTGCTGCCTGATGATTCTGTGCATCCTATGTCCATTGACGATATCCAGATCATCGCAGACCCCAGTATACCAGAATTTCCTCTTTGTGTGCTTGAGGAAGAACACCATGTTCCTCCTCCAGCAACGAAGAAGAAAACCACTACTTTCATTTCTACTTTACCCAGGAGAAAAACCAGGTGCACCAGGTCTGCCGAAGCTGCAATTGGAAGGAAAGATATGGAGCAGGCAACTCCTATTCTTTGTCCACTATATCCTATGGTTGATGTTGAGACAATTCCACAAAAATCAACTGTTCATGTCGAGATTTCTCCACAAGAACCAGTCCTGATAGCCACAGCTGTTACACAAGAACCAGCTGCTCCATAGAAGATTGTCCCACCAGAGCCAGTAATATTAGAATCAACTGTCTATGTCGAGACTACTCCACAAGAACCAGTCCCGACAGCCACAACTATTCCACAAGAACCAGCTCCACAACATGCTGAGGATGTGCCACTTGCCCAATTATTTTCCCAAATAGAGAAAAAGATCAAGAATACAAAAAAATCCAGGATCGCTGCACTACTAACATAAAATAATAACCTTAAAGAAGAGTTCAAGACCCTGAAACAGGAAGTGGCAGCTGCTCGACAGAAGAATCCAGAAGATATAACCTTGGACATCCTGGCACTAACAAAAGATGTTATGGGCAGAGAAAAAGAACTCATGTGTTTTGAGTGTGGCAATATTTACTATGAGGTAGGATATGAGGTCGTCAAAGTTCCAGTCGCTACAAGACCAACAAATGTATCAATCAAGACTGAAGAAGGACTTCCTTATACACAAAAATCAGTAAAACAAAGGAGATCTCATCGTCATAAATCAGCTCCTGGTATACCAGTAGCTTTCAAACAAGAACCTCTGTTTGCTTCACGAGTTGTTACTTGAGCAATTCAAACTGATCCTGTTCTCAAGAATACAGAAACCCAAACTGATTGTTGACACAACAGATTTTCTTTTTGACACAACATTCTTCATTACCGACACTTAGAAATTTCTCTTAACAATTTTGCACTGGAGGAGATACTGATCTACTTCAGCTACAAAATAAGGTTTGAATGTGTTTTGCATGAGGACATGCAATGTCTTCAGTTGGGGGGTATGTTAGGACCCTGAAATGTCTCTTTTTCACTACACCTTTTGATCATTCAACCTTCTCATTCCTAAGCTAAATGACTATTATAATGAGCACCAAGACCCCTTTTCCCAATGTATGAACTATTCATCTTGCTTTTATATTTTCATTTACTTAGCATGTTTGATTGATAACCTTCACAGATTTTACCCATATAGTGATTTAACTAATGATCAAAATGTTAGAACAACCCACTTCGAGAAACTTGCTACTGTTACAGCTATGTGCCAATCCTAGAAGCTATTACATGACTTCTGCAATGGATGCCCATCAATCCTGGAAGCTATTACACAACTGCTATGACATAAGCTTGTTAATCTCGAAAGTTGTTACAATATATGCCACCAGTCCTGTTGTGATACGACTGCTGCAACACCTACTGATTAGAATGTTGGCTCACGATGTTGATGAAGGAGAATTCAAGATTTTGTATTAATGATATCTAATGAATATCTTGAGAATTAGGGATTCTTAACACTGTTCTATTTCTAACACTGAACGACTTTGACTTTAAATAGGAGAGATTTTGTAATGTAAAGGGTTGTTAGTCTTTTTCCTGGAACTGAAGAAAGTAGCGATTATTGTACACATATATCTTTTTTTGGCAATTAAATGAAGAAGTGGATTGATTATCTTTAGCAGACTGTAACCTATCTCTTTTAGTGGATTCAGTGAGAAGGAAAGGGCCCACCTTCCTCACCGATTCCCCTCTGTTTTGAATTCTATATTTAGTCATTTTTATTGTAATGGTTTAACTGTTAGATATTTCCGAATACAACTACTGTTACAGTTTAGTTCCTTCTTGGTAAATGTGCATAAACTTGTCTCATGTGAATTAGGAGTCATTTGTTGAACATGGATGGAGAACAACTTTTCATTTTTCTACATTAGGTTAAAATCTCATTTTGGAGAATTAAAAGTGTGAAGTAGCTTCTTGCAATAAGTAGATTTCCCTTTTGAAATAGTATAGAATTTCTTCCTACAAAAGTAAATTTGAAAGTTAGATTAAGGAAGGCACTTCATGGTTTTTGTATATTCATCAGTTTAGATTGCAATTAGGATTTTGAGGCTGTAGCACTACAGTTGTATCAGCACAATTGTGTTAGTGATATTGTTTATTTGTTTTGTTAAAAAGAACTTCCATACTGCAATTAGATTAGAGATGCTTTCATAATATAACATAGACTGTGCAGAATTATCTTGAAATAATAGACTTGCCTGGGTTGACAATTTATATTGAACACTTTGATTTTCCATTTAATTAGACAATTAAAGTGCCCAACATTTTGGCACCGTTGTCGGGGAAGATAATTGTAGATTTTGGTAAGCACACTAGTTTTTTTTTAGGAATGAATAGTCTGCATGAATCACCAAATGCGAGAATGAACCCCCCAAAATACTAACATTACAGGCACCAGAGGACGTGGAGGAAGAAATCCTAACATACTGGGAAGATAGACCATTGTTGATGAGATAATAGCCCGAGTAGATTCTTCTTCAGGATCAATTTTTCGCCCTACAAATCCCCCAAGAAGACGTGATCCGCAGTCAGCAGAAACACCCCCTCTCGAAACATCATTCTCATCAAGAGATGAAGCTGAAGCTGAAGATTTGTCACCAACAAATCAACAAGCAACACCAGAGAACATTGAAGATCAAGGAAGTATAGCATGGAATAGGGAAAATATAGAAGAAGTTGTTTATCAGATCAATGGTCGGATAGTCACTAAGGAAGAGTGGGACGCTGTTCACATTGAGTGGAGGGAGAGAAAACATATGGAGAATCAAGGGGATAATGAAGAATATCTCTACCAAGAGAATCCACAGAACAACGAGGATAATGTAAACAATGAAAACACTATCTCTACCCTAGTTTTTCCTATTTCTGATGCTCCCACACGAGGGATGGCTCCTATGAAAAACATACCTCTCTCGGCTCTCCCAAATTTTCATGGGTTATCGACTTAAGATCTGGATGAGTTTCTGTTTGAATTTGACATTTTGTGTAGAAGCTATGACTACACTACTACTGCGTAGAATCTTAAACTGTTTCCAACCACATTAAAAGGAAATATGTTAAGATGGTTCATGAGCCTTGGAGGGGAAAACATTTCAACATGGATACAAATGAGGCAACATTTCCTGCACAAATACCAAGACTACTGTCAAACAAGGGAATGAAGAGAGGAGTTGTTCAAAATTTCATAGAAGGAGGACGAGACCCTTGAAGACTTTGTGGAGTGACTCCAATACAACCTACAATAGTCTGGCCATCCGGATGTGAGTAAGGACATTCTGAAAACCATTTTGCTAAAAGGAGTTAGAGAAGATTGTTTAGATATGCTGAATATGCTTGGAAAAGGAGATATATATAAGGAATCCTATGAGGACATTGTAGACCTCTGCAAAAGATGTTCTCGAGGATCTACAAGGAATAAGCCAACTACCAAGGATACTACTTTTTCAAGGGTACAAAAATCAACAAATGGAGGAGAAACAAGAGAAGAAATAGGTAATATGATAGAAAGTTTCAAAACATAGATGATTAACGCTTTTGCCTCACAAATGGATACTTTGCAGGTCAAACAAAAACAAGCAGAACCAGAGAAAGTATTATTCATTTTCTGTTCAAAATGTAGGAAGAAACATCCTTTAAGGGAGTGCCCACTGAACAATGTCCAGGTATGCCTTATTTTTGAATTAGACCATGCCACTGACCAATGTCCTTCTCTACTAGGTGTAAAAGCATCAATGAAGGAAACTAATGAGGAGGCAGAAGCTGCCTATCTAATAACACAAAGGAGACAATGGCAGCCAAGAGGCCAAGGTATGAATTCTCAATTCTCTCCTCCAACATTTAATTATTGGAACAATCAGCTACCATATGGCCAGTCGAATCCCCCCCCTCCAAATCAAATGCCACCCTCTTATCAGGATCCCAATGCATGGTTACCTATGCCCCCAAAACCGAATCACTATGGGCAATGGAACCCATACGGGAGAGGTCCTCAAAAACAACTCAGTTATCAAAGCCAACACCAACCGAACTTCTTTCAACAATAGTTCCAACCCCCATACCACCAACAACAACTGCAATTTCCTCCCAATAACTCACCAAAAAATCCTCCCTTATGACCTCAAATGCCTGTGCAACCTAATCCAAACCCAAATAATAAGGCCGTTCAGAACATAGACATACTTAATGTGCCAGCCTTATCTATTACTCCTATGCCTTGTGATGAAATACACTTAAGATCAGGGAGAATAGTTGAGCCAATAGTTGAAGATGCTCCATCTTCAGAATCAGATAAGGAATCAAGGGAGAGACCATCTGCTAATACAAAAGAAATTGACTAACCCATTCTAGAATCAACAGGCCCACCATTTCCTGAAAGACTGAAAATTACCAAGCCTATGGAATTACCATCTTTCAATCTCCTTTGAGAATTGCAAAATCTACACGTTGATATTCCACTACTGCAAGCAATAAGGGATGTCCCTATTTATGCCAGGACTGTGAGGGATCTCTGTATCAGAAAACCTGGACAAAAACCCAAAGATCCCCTCATAGTGCATGTAGTGGGGGATTTGTCTGAGCTAATGATAGGCAAAAATCCACCTATTAAATATGGTGATCAAGGAAACCCTACCGTCACAGTTAAAATCAAACAGACATCTATTCAACATGTACTAGTTGATTTAGGGGAAACAATTAACATCATGCCAATAGAAACTACGTAGTTGCTGCAACTCGGAACAAAAATCCAACCTACTCCTACTGTTGTAGAATTAGCTGATCGCTCTACCATCAGACCAGAAGGAGTAATCGATGATTTAGTTATTTCAGTAGACGAATGGGAGTATCCTGCTGATTTTGTCGTGTTGCAGCCCAAATCCAGTCTGGAAGACCATCCTCTAATTCCAGGACGACCATGTCTAGCGATAGCTAACGCCTTCATAGGTTACCGATCTGGTTCTAAGACCATTTCTAATGGTTACGACACAAAAAAACTTACCCTGTATCCTCATGCTACACCCAGTGCAGAACCTGAAAACTTTCTACGGATGGACACTGATGATGAAAGTGATCTGCCTATGCTAACTATAGGAAAGGCTCTGAGTTTCAAGGACGAGACAGAGGATGAGTTAATCAACTATTTTATTTGTGACCCCTCTACTGTTACACAACACACACACCACCAATTGATCAGAGTCTTTGACCCTATGGCCCAGGAAGAAATGAACTCGGAAATGTTCTCAGAAACTGCTGACAATCAGAGTGATTCAACTGTAACAACAGTCACTATAGCAGCAAATGCTGTAACAGCAGATGATGAAACAACAACAACTGACTTATTTCCTAGAGTCATTTCTAAGAGCATCACTGTAGAAATCGAACCTGGAAAAAACTTGAACATCAGTCCCGATCTCTCCAATGCTGAAATTCGCTGACTGATGAATTTACTGACTGAACATAAAGAAGCATTTGCATGGGATTACATGGATATGAAAGACATCCCCTCTGAGCTATGCACCCACCATATATACATCAAATAAGAATTCCAACCCATTTGCCAACCACAAAGGAAGATGAATCCCAAACCTTAAAGAAATTGTTAAAGAAGAACTTCAGAAACTTCTCAACACTAGATTCATCTATCCTATATCAAACAGTGAGTGGGTATCACCATTGGTTATTGTGCCTAAAAAGAATGGTAAGTGGAGAGTGTGTGTGGACTATCGAGCCCTGAATAAGGCAACACAGAAGGATAATTTCCCTATGCCATTTATTGATCAGGTTTTAGATAATTTAGCCGAGAAAAAATATTTTACTTTCCTAGATGGATTAAGTGGCTATAACCAGATACAAATTGCCCCATAGGACCAAGATAAAACCACCTTTACCAGCCCTTGGGGTACATTTTATTACAAGGTTCTCCCATTTGGTTAGTGTAATGCACCAACCACTTTCCAGAGAGCCGTGATTGGTATTTTCTCTGATATTGTGAATGATTGTATGGAAATATTCATGGATGAATTTACACATATGGGACTAATTTCAAAGATGCTTGGCATAATCTGGAAAAAGTGCTCAAAAGATGTAAACAGTTTCATCTTTCATTAAGTACAAAAAAGTGCGAAGGGTTAGTGCTGGGACACTTCATCTCTTATGCAGGGATTCAGGTAGATCCGGCCAAAATCCAAGTAATTTTGGACATTCCAACTCCATCAACTCAGAAAGAGGTAAGAATTTTTTTAGGACACACTGGGTATTACAGGAGATTCATTAAAAATTTCTCTAAACTTGCCTCTCCACTATTTTTCTTACTAACAAAAGATGTTAACTTTCGTTGGACTGACGACTGTGAATTGTCCTTTGTAGATCTTAAACAAAGATTGTCTACAACTCCCATCTTGAGAGGTCCCAATTGGGCTCTGCCTTTTCACATTTCTTCAGATGCCTCAGACACTGAAATTGGTGTAGTACTAGGGAAACAAGAGGACAAAGAACCCTACACTATCTACTATATCAACAAGAACATGGCTCCTGCTGAGTTCAATTACACAGCTACTGAAAGAGAATTCTTGGCAGTAGTATATGCAATCAATAAATTTAGGCATTATGTAACTGGTTACCCAACTTTTATTCATACTGATCATAAAACCATAAAATATCTAATGAATAAACCTATTAATAATGTCCGAGTGACAAGATGGTTGTTACCACTGGAAGAATTTGACATCACTATAGTGGATAGACCAGGGAAAGAAAATGTGGTTTCTAATTTTCTCTCGAGATTACATATAAATGATGATAATTCACCTGTAGATGATTCCTTTCCTAATGAACATTTGTTTGCAGTATCTGCTCACTCACCTTGGTATGTAGACATTGCTAATTATCTAGTTGCAGGGAAGGTACCTCCACATCTATCTCCTAGGGAAAGAAGGAAAATTATTCAAAAGAGTGCTAGGTATAGTTGGATAGGAGGATACCTCTTCTACACAGGCTTGGATCAAGAAATCAGGAGATGTGTGAGGGATGATGAGGTTTATGATCTGCTAAAATATTTCCATGATGGCCCTTGTGGGGGTCATTTTGTTGCAAAAAGGACCGAGCATAAAATTTTAAGGATGGGCTAGTATTGGCCCAACATATTTCAAGATGCCAAGAATTATGTCCAAGCTTGTGACAGTTGCGAACACATGGGTCAACCAACTCACAGGGATGAGATGCCACTCCAGCCTCAGGTAGTGTTAGAGCCTTTTGAGAGATGGGCCATGGATTTTGTAGGACCCATTCACCCACCTTCCAATCAGAAAGTCTATATATTGGTATGTACAGATTACATGACCAAGTGGGTGGAGGCAAAAGCACTTATCAGAGCGTCAGAAGAGGATGTCTTAGCATTCTTGTTTGAAAATATATTTGTTAGGTTTGTAGTTCCCAGAGAATTGGTCATTGATGGAGGACCCCCTTTCACATCACATAAATTTGAATCTCTACTCAGTAAATATCATGTTTTACATAGAATAGCTTCTCCATACCATCCACAAGGAAATGGGGAAGTGGAAAGCACCAACAAATTTATCGAAGCCATTATTACTAAAACAGTGAGAGAAAATCCTAAGGATTGGTCTGACAGATTGCATGAAGCTCTATGGGCTTACTTAACTACTTGGAGGAGCACAACTAGTTTTTCTCCGTACGAGATGGTATATGGAAAAAGCCATGTTTTTCCCATTGAATTTGAAATCAAAACCTTAAGAATTGCATCAACAGTCAACCTCGACTTGACTATGGCACAGAAAGCCATACTGCAACAACTCAATGAGCTTGATGAAAAACGTTTGGACACCATCCATCGAACCACAATGATTCAACAACAAAGAACAAAATGGCATGACCGAGTCATTAAGAAGAAAGTATTCTGAAAAGGAGATTGGGCTCTGTTGTATGATTCACGCTTTAAGGAATTTCAAGGAAAGATACGTACACGATGGCTAGGGCCTTACGAGGTAGAAACCATCTTCCTAATGGGACAGTCTGGTTGATTACTATTTATGGATCCAATACACACTTACATGCAAATGGTCATCGCCTGCGTCTGTATCAACATCCATTGTCCAAGATAGAATTCAAAACTAGATATACAACTGATACAGGTTATCAAATATTAAATGAAAAGGAGATTGCTCCTTCCCCTTCTGAACTTTAGGACTTCTTTTGCTAAGACTTTGTATATAAATAATCTCAAAAAAATTTGCATTTCTCTGTTTCTAGTTGAAATTTTTCTATTTTCTTTACTATGCTAATAAAGCCTTGAAAGGTATTAGGCAATATGTGTGTGCAGGTAGATTGATGAACATAAGGAAACGATGAGTTCATGGAAGTTGAAAAGCTTCCTAGAATCGAAGTAAGGTAGCATTTAGCCGATTTCAATGTTGTTACACCTTTTTTCGATGAATTGGCTGATTTCAATGCTGTACACCTTTTTTCGATGAATTGGCTGATTTCAATGCTGCTACACCTTTTTCCAATGAATTGGCTGATTTCAATGCTGCTATAGCTTTTTTCGATAAATTGGCCGATTTCAATGCTGCTACACCTTTTTTTTATGAATTGACCGATTTCAATGTTGTTACACCTTTTTCCGACAAATTGGCTGATTTCAATGCTGTTACACCTTCTTGCGATAAATTGGCCGATATCAACACTGTTACACCTACCTCTGACATTTTTGAAAAAGAACCTGTTGATACACTAATTACTATTGTTCTTTCTTGCCACTTCACTCTTTCTTTTTGCCGATGCTGCGGCTCCAACCCTCCAATCTTTCGTGCAACAACACCACTGATTAGACAAAACTGATGCTTTCTATCTGAAAGTGTTGCTTCATTATGACATGACTTCACATTCGATGATATCCAGTTGGCTCACTACAGTAAGGACTACATCTCTGCAAAAGATGTCATTTCTCTAACGATCCCTCATCATGCCAGCTATTACGCACCATTCCGATGACGGTTGGATTGTGCGGTTACTCCGACAGGTCATTATGTGCGGTAAGATTTGAGGTACATGATTAATCCTACGTGTTAAAGTAATGAAGATATAGAAAGCATGATTCCCTATTTACTAACCGATTACACCTAGAGCCAATCCGCTTAGTTGGGGGGGGGAAACGTAAATTTAGCCGCTCATTCCCAATTTTATACACACCACCACCACCTTTCCACCCACAGTTATTTTAACTAAGACACTGTATTGTCTCTGCAAACCATGTTAAAGCTTATTGCGTCCCTGATTTAGGTGATAGTTTCTCCTCCTACGTGCCTGTGACTCTCAAGAAACATCATGGGAGGATCAATTGTGAGATATGAACCCGCAACTCTGGACAGTTTGCTGCTACACCCAAAGGCCTACCAAATATTTCTTCAGGCCAGCTGGATATTGTATTTTAAGAAGTTGAAAGAGTTTAGTGAGGACAAGGTATTGGAGTTTAGCCAAAATCTTACTGAAGGGTATTCAATGATGAATGGGGTAAGGATTCCAGTGACAGAAGCAAGCATTGCTGCTATAATAGGGTTGCCAAGAACATGAGACCGATGGTTTAACAGAAAAAGACATCTTCCAGATGCACAGAAGGGGTTCCTCATCAACAATGAGCAAGTTCAGACCAAGGGCAGAGGTGTAGACATCAATTCCTTACCAGAGCCATGGGGGAAAGTTGTCGAATTTCTAAAAAGGTACATTACCTACGAAGGCCGATACCAAGTTGTTTATTTTTCTGATTTCATCTTATTATCACATCTGCGACATCAAAAATTGACAAACATTCCTTACCTTCTCCTACATTCATTGCATAAAAGGGTCCGTTTTGTAAAAAAATCCAAGAACCCCAAGAACTACATTTCTAATCATAGACTCATCGGCCTATTAATTCGCAGAGGTATGGGAATTTCCAATAACCCATCACCTGCTGTAGCAGACCAGCCACATTCTGTAAATCCAGAATGAATTGTACCTATCCTTGACAATGCAACCCATGGACCTCTTCTAGAGACTCTACCCTCAGCTGCAACAACAATCCAAACCTCTACTGTCACTGTCCGTAAGACGACTTAGAAAAGCAACCATATAACCTGAAGCCATCCTGGCACCAGATGGACAAGCCTCAATGACTTTGTATTACAACAACCTATAGTTGTGGACAAACAAACAGATGAAGTGCCAACCGCTCGACCACAATCACAATACTTGGCTGATACACCAATTATTGAAATCCTACCCCCTGCCTCTGACAAGGAAACCCCTGCTCTTACCTCTGCATCACCTAAAAAGTGAACGAGGATAACACGGTCCACTATAACATCAAGACCGCTTACCCCCTCTGTTGTGGCACCAACTATCACACAAACCCCTCCTATTGCTGCTGCAATCACACAAGATTCTCCTATTACTGCTACAACCGATCAAGCACCTACTATCATTACTTGTGCATCTTCGCAGAAAAGGAAACGTCCATTCAAAGGAAAACCTTGGAGATCCATTGATCAAATTGGATCAACAACAAATCAAATCCCTCTAGCTACTGTGACAGAGAATTCTACAGTGGTACGAATACCAAGTTTTACATTATGCCCAGAACTACAGGAAACTATCTTATCCTTTCAAACTGAATGTACTCAATTCACAACAGAATCATCGATGTTGCATGATGATTCTGTGCATCCTATGTCCATTGACGATATCTAGATCATTGTAGACTCCAATATACCAGAATTTCCTCCTTGTGTGCTTGAGGAAGAACACCATGTTCCTCCTCCAACAACGAAGAAGAAAACCACTACTTTCATTTCTACTTTACCCAAGAGAAAAACCAGGTCCACCAGTTCTGCTGAAGTTGCAATTGGAAGGAAAGATATAGAGAAGGCCACTCCTATTTTTCATCCACTATATCCTATGGTTGATGTCGAGACAGTTCCAAAAAAGTCAACTGTCCATGTCGATATTTCTCCACAAGAACTAGTCCTGACAGCCACAACTGTTACACAAGAACCAACTGCTCCACAGAAGATTGTCTCACCAGAGCCAGTAATATTAGAATCAACTGTCCATGTCGAGACTACTCCACGATAACCAGTCTCGACAACCACAGCTGTTCCACAAGAACCATCTCCACAGCATGCCGAGGATGTTCCACTTGCCCAATTATTTGCCCAAATAGAGCAAAAGATCAAGAATACAAAAAATTCTAGGATCGCTGCACTACTAACATAAATTAATAACCTCAAAGCAGAGTTAAAGACCCTGAAATAGGGAGTGGCAGCTGCTCGACAGAAGAATCCAGAAGGTATAACCTCGGACATCCTGGCACTAACAAAAGATGTTATGGGAAGAGAAAAAGAACTCATGTGTTTTGAGTGTGACAATATTTATTATGAGGTAGGATATGAGGTCGTCAAAGTTCCAGTCACTACAGAACCAACAAATGTATCAATCAAGACTGAACAAGGACTTCCCGCTACACAAAAATCAGTAAAACAGAGGAGATCTCATCGTCATAAATCAGCTCCTGGTATACCAATAGCTTTCAAACAAGAACCTCTGTTTCCTTCATGAGTTGTTACTCGAGAAATTCAAACTGATCCTGTTCTCAAGAATACAGAAACCCAAACTGATTGTTGACACAACATATTTTCTTTTTGACACAACATTCTTCATTACCGACACTTAGAAATTTCTCTTAACAATTTTGCACTC
>ML791918.1:462889-473329 GCA_009831015.1 Picea engelmannii
TGTGTATTTCTACACCTGTGCTCTGCCTCCTTGCTCACACTTCAATCTTTCTACACAGCGACCACAACAACTCCAACAGCAATGGCAACAACAACCTCATCTCTTCTCTGCACTGTGTACTTATAGTTTCTGTGCACCTTATGCATGCAATGTGTGCCACACCTCTGTATGCTCACACCGTGCCCATATCCTCCACCTCTCGAGTGCTCTGCCTGATACTCATGGTAACTCTTCAGCTTCTCTGGCCGTTTTTCCACGCGTTCAACATCACTGGGTGTTATGCTAAGATTCCTCAGCCTCTCTGGCAGTTGAGACTCTTCGTCTTCTCTGTAACCGTCGAACTCATCCTTTCTCTTTCAATTACTAGCTTTTTCTTCCAGAATAACAACTCATGCACAGTCTGTCTCATTTTCTTTTACACACACCTCACCGACGGTTCCACTTCACCTTTCCTCAGCTGAAACAAGAACACCAGTCTTAGCGACTGAAACGCTAACCGATTTGTCATTATCAGTCCATTTCTATTAACGGATTCATAACTGAAGCGTTAATGTGTGAGGAAGAACATAAACCCTCCAATCAATACTTGATCCAACGGTTCAAATCCCATCGGGATTTCACTCATCACGATTTCGGCATTCATAGTGTCGAGATGCACATGTACTCGGAACCCCCGATTCTACGATCCCCGATGTGCTCCTTTCCCGAGCTTTAGCCCCTTATGGCTACACAATGGTCCATGTGACCAGCTATCACGTGACCACCACCATACCTCTCGAAAATGTGTGCTAGCCCTCCTGGCTAGACCATGATCCATATGACCTGTCTCCGTGTGACCTTGGTCATATCACTCCATCAGATTTTCGACACTTACGATGACATAATGTTTATGTCCATGGAATTCATGATTTCCCGATTAGCGATGCGCTTTAGCCCTCCTGGCTGACCCTGGTTCACGTGACCGTACCCCGTGACAACATCCTTATCTCTGACAGCTGGCCTCCACTACGCCACCATCCTCCTTCGCTGCTATGCTGACATCTGGCCCCTACTCATCGTGGTTTCGCGGATTGGGATTCTGAATTGCACAAAACTCTTTTCAACGGGATCCCCGATTTCCCGATGAACAAAATGCCGATGGTGCCTTGATATTCAACACCTATCCCTCAGATGGATGGTCCCGATCCCTTCGGGATTTCGATTCTTTCGATGTCAATTGACTTTGTCATTTCAAATTCCCGATCGCCGATGCCTCTGCTGACGTCACAAGTGGTTTGACACGTGTTAGATCCTGCCACGTGTCACTCTGATTCGTGACTTTCATGTGCCTGAAGTGTTAAATCTGCCTGACACCTGTCATTCCCTAGTTGTGCCACGTGTCCCTTGCTGATGTGGTCTACTGTCATGAGTTGGATCAATGGTTTAGATGCACTTCTTATCCAATGACTGTGATTACATCGCGAAATCGCATATCGCGATTTCAGGGTTTTCGTTGTCATTGTTCACGAGACTCGTGAAACTCCGATTCCCGATTCTCCGATGAGCAAAATCAACGGTCCATATCTCAAGCTTTCTTTAACGGCTGCGATCAAATCGTGAAATCGCATATCGCGATTTTGGGGTTTTTGATGTCAAGTGATTTGGACATTTCAAAGTCCCGATCCCCGAATCTCCGATGAAGCCTCCTGGCTGCCACACGTCCATACGAATGGACGGTCCAGATCCCGTCGGAATTTCGCCTTGTCTTTTCCCGATGATAAACCTTGTGCAGCTCCTGTCCGATATGACGGCTAGGATTCTCTTTCCAATATCTCGATGACTTGTCCGGGATTTCTCCTCTGCACACTAGGGCTTAAATTCCATGCACTTTCTGTAGATCCTGTGGCTGACGTGTATCTGCTTCCAATCTGACGGCTCAGATCACTTCTTCTGCACGCCAGCTCCTGCTCTTAACATCTGCGTAGCTTCTCCCGATCCAACAGCTGTCGGGATTTCCGAATGAGATCCGACGACTCTCGGTCTCTTTCCTGAGCTTCCTGCGCGTATAAGAATGCTATTCCTCCTGAGCTTATTCTCCTCGAATCCTTAAAGGATTCCGATGTCTGCTTTCGATCATTCACCTCTCTGAACCTTCCATCTTCACTATTGTACTTAAGCCATGATCACTACTATACTTTCCATCAATGACAAGTCTATGCTGCCTGTAAAACATGCCAACAATCCTTTGTACATTCTTCCTGCACCCATGCCATCTTCATTGTTGTACTTACCATCAATGACAAGCATATGCTACCTGTTAAACATTTTCCAACAATGTTGTCCAGGACAGTCGGTTTTCACTTCACCTCTACTATGTACAGGTGAGTGGAATGAAAAGGTATCTTGCATGTAGCTGCCGACGTAGATAACCCATCTGCTAAAATGTTCTGTCCCCTGGGCATCACCTGCAAATCGATTTCTGTGAAACATTGAAGGGCATCCAAAACAACATTCCTATAAGCTATAATCTTGGGATGTTTTGTTGCATACTCACCTTTAATTTGTTTGATGATTAATTCATAATCACCTCTTACCATGATTTGTTTGGCACCAACCTTCTTCAATAGCTTAAGACCGAGCATCAAAGCTTCATACTCGACTATGTTGTTAATGCATTGAAAATTTAGTTTGTAAGAATGACTCTTTGAATACATTATTTTGTTATTGTGCAACCAAAATCTTGCTCCAGCTCCCTCTTTGCTCAAAGCCCCATCGAAGTCCATGATCCAAAACTCTGCTGGTAGTTCTTCACTTATTACAATTTGCCTTCCTTTTGCCTCAGTGATTCTTTGGCCTTCTTTCAGATCAAGTGTATATTCTTCCAGTTGAGAATCTCTTTCTTCCATATCACCGTCATTATATAGGATGAAGGAATCCAGATCACAATGTGCAGAGTATAGAGGGTAGTTATGTGGTCTTTCTTGGTTGCTGACCATACATTTCATCAATGTCTCTCTGTACAGTCTTCTCTGTTGTCCGAATACTGGGATAGTGGCATACGACATATCCCACTGCAAAGTGCCTTTTAGGTTGCCCCCCCAAGATCTAGACAAAAACATACCATATTTGGGGGGAATGTCTGTGATCACAACATCCATAACCATGCTTTTTGCTGGAATCTGAACTAGGGTGATACATAAGTCTTTGATCAACCCGATACATCTAACTTTGCTGGAGTCAAAAGAGTGCAAATATTTGTAGGGTCTGGTGACCTCGAGTCCCAACTTTTCCATCACTGCTTTAGGCATCAGGCTGTGAGAAGCACTCGAATCTAACATAGCATTGTGGAGAATCAGGTTGTGTATATTAAGGCTGATGTAAAAAGGAGCGACAACACCAGTGTCGATCTGACCATCAACTTCAGGGCCAAACAAGATTTCAGGTTGATCATCGGTAAGATTTACTGTGTCTGAATAATTTTCTAATCCAACAGTCAAGGCCTTCATGCCTATCTCTGGCTCGATGCTCAACGCTTTGATCACCTATGATCGGTAAGCATTCTTACTCACCAGCTCGGAAAGGGGAATGGGAATCTTCAATTTGGATAATTCCCCTTCAAGGATGAAAGTAGTGGGTGCTCTGCTTAGGCTTAGCAATTTTGATCTGTCTACCATAGTTTTTTGGGCATAATTACTTGGTTGATTAATTGATGAAACCTCAGTATGCGTTGATCTTTGTAGAATGGTAGGGTTTCTTTTTGCGAGAGATTCAACATTGCCTTTCTCAGGGATTTTCTTGGTAGAAGGTCCCGAGGTCTTATTGGTTCGACTGTTTTCTTCATTTCGGTTACCTTCTTTGGGGGATTTTCATTTCGATTGTTTTCTTCATTTCGGTTACCTTCTTTGGGGGATTTTCATTTGTCTTTTTGCTCCTCAGATTGTGCTGCCTATGTACCTCCATAATGGCGTCTTCAAATGCATTTTTTCTGTTTCCTCAGCTTCCTCATTTAACTTTGTTTGAGAAAGGAGGAAAAGTTCTTTCTCTTCCTGAGTGAGGAGGATGGCTTCGTCATCATGAACGCCCATGAGGTTTATATGTGTGTCATCTAATTCTTCAATTGTCTCCTCACCTTCATCAGCATAATTTTCTTGTAGGGGAGGTCTAATCGGTTGATCAAGAACCCTCTGTTCCCTTTGATCCCTAGGATCTCTCTGTCTGATTTGAGGAGGATTTCTTCTAAAGTTAGGATTCTAAATTTGTGGAGTAGCTTGGTTATCTCTAGGAGGATTTCTTTCAGCTACAGTAAGTCTCTCCATCATCCTTTCCATTACTCTAGCTAAGGAATCCAGTTTGGCATCAGAAGAGGATGTGGTAGGTTCCTCTTTAATCGTGACTCTCCTTTCCATCCTCTGGCGTGCCCTTCTGGTTAACAGGTTGGCCTCTACACTTACCGCACTTTTCTGCATGTCCTCCAGAGTGGTAGAGTTTATTTCCCTTAATTGATATGTGGATCAGCGTCAAAACCATCAGGGAATTTTATCAATGCCAAACCTTGTGGGGGTTTGATATCAGATGGAATCACATTGTACAAATTGGTGAAGCGGGTGCAGTAGTCCTGTACCGTCTCTCCTTGGTTCCTTCTGATGCTTTCGTATTCTGACAAGATTTGAAGAGGATTTTTCTTTACCTCCCATCTATCCAGAAAACTTCTTTGAAACGTGGTAAGGTCAACCACAGAGGCAACACATAAGCCTTTGTACCATTTCTTAACATCCCTAGTTAGACTCTGCACAAACAGTCTCATCTAAACGTTAGCTTCATCCACTTCCTGCAAGTCAAAATTGTCATTCATTTTATCAATGTGTTGTTGTACGTTCAAGGGCCTAGTACCATCAAACTGTGGAAGTCTGGTTTGATAGTCCTAGGGCATAGCGTGTAAAGGTGCGGCTAACACCAAAGGAGCATATCTGGCCGCCATGATAGGTGGAGGAGGCGGGACAACAACCTGGATGATGGGTGGGGAAGTGACAAGAGACGCAGAGGATGAAGGACTAACCGACACAGAGTGAGTTGGTTGAGATTTTACAGAAGCTGCAACAACTGTTATGGCAGAAAATTCGACCGACTGTTGGAAGTGGGTTTGGTGTAAAGCTTGATCGAGATTTGCTACCAAAATTTCCGGGTTGTCAAACTCCTCAAGGAAAATTTGATCAGGGTTAGCCCTGGGAGATAGTATTTCAGGGGTCCGGGGTTGCAGGATGGTTTGATATAAATAGGTTTCAGTCACAAAGCTATCAGATTTTATTCTAAATAGGCTTTGTTCAACAATGGTGTCAAACTCGAGATCCTGGAGGGCAACAAATTTCTCTGGAAGAGAAAGGGACCTGTGAAGGGGACTATGACTCCCTGAACCTTCTGAGATGGTTTTCTTTCCTAGTAACTGCTCTGGATTATCAATTTCTACTGCAGGTTCTGGATCTGGGTGAGATCGAGTATAAGCTCTTTTAGGAGCCAGATTTTTAATTGTTTATATATTTTTATTTTATGAATCCAAAATTTCTATGTACAAACTTTTAACAACCTTTAAACATTATCTCTTTCTCAAATTTACGATTAGTTCAGAAATAAAGTTTTCTTCTAGGGAAAAGAAATCATGGGATTGAAAGTTTGTTCAGTTCCCCAGTATGGTCGCCACTATGTTATCGCTCTGTAAATTCCTAGAATTTGTCAGGGTAGAAGAAATTTGCCAGAGGTAACTTTATCCAACCACTTCGAAACTGGAATCTAGCCCTACCAGTTTCAGAGAGGGATCTCTCTGTAAGATTTAGATATGTTTTAACTTTTAGATATTAGGCTAGTTAAATAGAACAAAATTGAATGGTTTGTTTTTCTTTTTGTAAAGTTGGCTGAAATAGAGTTTACACATCCATTGGGCTACGGGGTCTGTATTATAAGGATAGAAATCTAAACAGGAATAAAAATATTCTTTTCACAAGGCAAGGTAATGCCTTCATTAGATTCTTTGGAAGTAAAGTGATGGATAACATAAAAGATGAGAAAATCAATTAAAGTAAAGAAGCATTTAAGAATTTCTTCACTATAACATCAGAAGACAAACATTTAGATCTTTAAAGTCAGAGACAGGGTATACAAAGATAAATCTTGCAACATACGCTACTTTTAAAAGATCAGATTAGAAAAAACAATATGTTGACTGAGAAAGCAAAACATTTAACACAGAGAAATAAACATCACCAATGAATAACACGCAAGAATCCTGTGAAACGTCCCTTTGTATTACTAGAAGATCTCTTGATAAAAAATTACAGTCTTTATGGCTTACAGGGCGTAAAGATCAACCCTTTATACTTCAAAGTTTGAAGTATTTATAATAAAAAATTACATATGACCTTGTCATTAAAGATCAGGACGTGGTAGATCCTAAATTTAGCTAACTAACTCAACAAGATACAAAAATTTAGGAACTGTTGATGATGTGTTGAAATCTTCATGCTGATTTTTGGGTAAAACCGTTGGTGAGTCATTTGCATGACTTCCTCTGATCAGATTGCTGACTAGACCTATACACCTCATCTCTTACTCGATTAGATTGCATAGCTCTTCCCATCGTAGCTGACTGGGAATGTTGACTTTGAGTAATCTTCTGTATATTTCATCCATCTCTGTATACTTGGAAAAAGTTGGTTTGAAGATGAAAATATACCGGATTTCGTGCTGTATGCTGATGTCTGGATGCAAGGTTTCTAAGAATGCCTTGCCCATTATGCTGCCCTGTATTCTCAAAAATTTAGAAATATCTTTGGCCATTGTGGCCAACTTACGTTTATAATCAGGAAGGGTCATTAACTTGTCATTCAAGACCCTTAATCCAGGGAGTCCTTTCTTTTGCAGAGCTTTGATTTTGCTGAAAAATCTTTGCACTCCTGCGTCCATAGTATGGACCTTCTCTTCCAACTGCAACATTAGTCCTCTTTTGGTCAGAACCCTCTTGACTTCGAGGATGGTTTCAGTCTTGTCTTCAATCCTCAAATCCTATAACTCTTCCCTGGTTTTGGAGTTCAAAAATTTGATGATCTCAGTGGCTTCTGTAGGCATTTCTCCTAGTTCTTCTTTTATTTTCTCAATGGCCTACCTATTCCTTTGTACTAATTCATTTTTCTCGAACATGATTTGCACCATAGGTGATATTTCATTTATGGATTTGGAGATATCCATCCAGATATTTTCCTTGGCCTCAACAAGTGTCTTGCCTGCCACCGTTTGATTTTGAAGCTGCTGCAATTCTTGTTTGAGTTTGTCTAATGCTTGTTTCTCCATGGAGTAGCTGGTTTGGTAAGAAGACTTAAGTTCTTGAAGGTTCTCAACCTCCTTTATAAGTCTGTTGATTTCTATCTCTTGCAAGTTCATCTCCGCCATGGATTTTGCTAGTTCCACTATCTTTTCCAGAGCTGTCAGTGGAGTTGCTGAGGGAATTTCTACTGTGGATGCTGTGCTTACTCCTGTGAGTGGAACTGTGCTCAATGGAATGACCTCCATAGGCATTGATTATTCCTTCTCCTTCAATAACCTTTCCAGTTCTTCTTCCATCTCTTTCAACTGTGCGTTCTGCTCCATGATCAACTTGAGCATCTTGTCCTTCTCACCTTCTGTCTTGGCTATCTCCTTTGTCTATGCATCTTCCATTGGTGGCAGTTTCAGTTGTTTCCTCAGAGATTCTATATCAACATTTTTCTTTTTAATCATCTCCTCGTCTGCTTTCACATTCAAGGGGTCATACCCGATCTTGAGGACCAATTCTTCCAATGTTTTAATCCTGTTATCCTTTGCAAAGGATGATATCTTTTCTAACTTTAGCTGTGTCTGTACATTGCTCAAAGAGACTTGTAGTTTAGCAGTCGAAGTAGAAGCACTTGCCAAAGTGGAGAAAACCATTTCTCCAGTTTTCCTATGCAGATCCATTTGATCATCCGGGTGCACATCTCTGGTGTGGAACTCGAACGTTGCTATTTTGTAATCAGTAATTGTCTTTGGATCAGGCACCTGTGCCTGCAAAAAATCCATGTGAATTCTACCCTTCTCTGTATCAAACGCAGACAACATTCTGTGCTATGTCGTGGATGTCTGTTTCCAAAATTGAGCATAAGTTCTACTGGTCAACGTCTGATTCCTCTTCTTGATCAGGTCATATTTCTTGAAAATACTCAACTTTGGTCCTCCTTTACTCAGCTTATCGGCTAGTGAAGTATCCATCGGTTTCTTGGACGAAACTGCATACATGATCTTCTTTCTGCTTGTGACAAGAGGTGATTGATCACCTTTCATAGTCGTAGTGGATTGGGCTCCCCTTTTGCCAGCCGTGTCAGTTTCATTATTGGATTTTGGCCTTTTGGTATGCAATTGGAAAACTTCCGCCGAGACTTCGGTGATAGAAGGTGAAGTATCCTTCCTGGGTCTTTTCTCCTTTGGAGCTTGTGGTGTGGTTGTTTGCGAGATAGTAACTAAAGGATCTTGCTGTTCTATTTCTCCCAGAGTGTTTGGATCCCACTCCATTTGATTCACGAACCTTTCTAACTCGGGCTTGGATATATGAACATATGGAACATTTTTATTCTTAACCCTCATCTCTGAAATTATCCCACACAGATTGTAGTGCCACAGGAAACTAACTTCGAACTTCATTTCCTTCAAAAATCTGTTTGCCTCTTCCTCGACACATCGGCTATTGCAGATAAAAGACCCTATTTGCCCTTTAATTCTGAGTTGTTGTTTCTTCTTCAGAGACACGAAGTGTATGTCATCTAAATTTATCATTTGTCTTATGTACTCCAGGGAAAATATCCTCATGGGTAAATACTTGGGCAGTTTGTATGGAGCTAACTCGCATCCATATACTCTGATCTCAGTGTGGTTTTGGTAAAGATACCAATCTCCAGTTTTTTCAAGGCATGAGAGGTGTAAGATCCTCTGAATCTCCTCATTTATCCATGGTTCTAGTCTACCACTGAGCATGCTCACCACTGGGTGGTAGAACTGCTCGATGAACTGTTTGAAACTGAACTCCGTGGAATTCTGTCTAAGCAGTGAAGTCCAAGATGTTACCGCCTGCAACTTCCCGTTCTTTTCCATTTTCTGCATCAAGAAAGAGAACCTACCCACTTGAAAGAAAATGAACATGTTAGCCAGTATGGAGGAATACTGGAACATGCCCTCTGTGGTGAATTTTCAAAGTTGCTTGTGAATACTCTCCGCCAGGAAGGTACTATAGTCAAACTGAATGGTGGGCCTTTCCTCTATAGAGAAAATGGATATGCAACCCAATATAGGTTCATCCACCCATTCGTCTGAAAAATAACCAAGCAGAGAGCAAAGCGATGAAATGATTTAACTGCCCTTTTCTAAGAACATGGAGGAGGGATATGGGGGATTTGTATTGGGGAGTTGAGCATCCTGTGGGAGGAAAATCTCAAAAATCTAGGCTCTCTGAGGGAAAGATAATTTCAGGTATAATTCTGTTATGATTTCAAGATTAAAAGGGAAAACAGATTCAGTTCTGGGTACCTGCATCATCTGATCAATGGCCTCTGGTGTGATGCTGAACATAGTTTCTCTTGATGACAAGACTATGGTTCTCTGGTCATGGAGGTAATGAGCCTGAAATTTGAGGGAAAATTCAGGGAAATGATGAATCTGGGGGAAAAGGTATAGAGGAAGATTGGACTCCCAGAGCCCAATTTCATCGCTCTAATCTAAGAAAATGTCTCTGAGCCATGACTGCAAATCCGCGATGTCAAATTTGCACCTTGTATCTGAGATTAGATGATCTTTTTCGGCCAAGGGGATCCTGTCAAGGTCGACAGGAGGTGGGAGGAAAGGATTTTCCTCAGCTTCTGCTTTCTTTGATTTTGGCGCCATCCCTACGAACAATACTTGCAATTTAAACACAAATGTTAGTGGGAAAGGCTATGGTTTTGGATTGCTGGCTGAGAATGGAGAGAAGACAAGGAAAATTTTTCTGATGTGGGGACAAGGTGAACAATGGGAGAATTAGGGGAAAAGGTTAGTTTTGAACAAACAGATACCCATTGGGCGTGGGGGGACAGATCAACAGGCTAACAGATAAATTAGCCTATAATAAATGGCCAAAGGGTCCTTTGGAGCGTGAGATGGCAGGAAAAAATGAGTGACAAGTATGATCGGGTGACGTGGAGGGTGTTTGATTGAGGATCAGCAATGGAGAAGGGACATGTGACAGGTGAGCAAGGGGAAAAGGACTAACATAGTTATGAGATAGGACTTTTAGGAGAAGATAGTGGAAAATGATGTCACTGGATGACGAGGGTATATCAGAAAAGTGGTAAATGGTAAGTGGTAAGATGGTTTGCGGTAAGCGGTGGGAGTTTGGTGAAATAGATTTTTTCCATGTTAGCGTATGGGCCTACC
>ML791918.1:473366-493008 GCA_009831015.1 Picea engelmannii
CCCCCCCCCCCCCCCCCACCGTTAAAGGCAGAATGGTCGGGGGGGTCTAGAATTTAATCTTGGCCATGGATCTGAGCACAAACACCTCAGCCGTTCAGATGTGCGCTTTCGTTACCCTTGATTCCAGACCCCCCCCCGGCCCCAGCGTTAAAGGTAGAATGGTTTGGGGGGGGGGTCTGAAAAAACTTGTTGACTGTAGATATGAGCACCAATGCCTCCACTGTTCATCTGTGCGCTCTCATTAATTTTCCAGCACAAAAATCATATTTTCTCCGAAAACTTAGGACAAGTGCTTTATGTGGGTCTTCCCAACTTTCCCTGATTTTTGTCACCATGGGGGTTAGGCATCCAACTTTCAAACATCAAAGAATCTATGGTTCAACATTGATCATCATGCATGTTTTATTGAAATAAAACCAACTAACCTATGCTCTAACCTACTTACCTATGACATTAAGCCCAGATTAAAATTTTGGACTAAGAAATTACTCTACGCTAGGGTTATTTGACCAAGATTAGGCAGTTTGGTCAAATTTATTCACTAGCTAAGCTAAACTGCTTGGCTAAGATTAAACAGTTTATCCAAGATTATTCACTAATCCTATCAACATCAATTTAAAAGGAATTGGCCATGCTTAAACTGTATGGACCAGGTCATTTCTATTGCATGGGGCTTTATTCATTTTCTTTTATGCCCTCTTTTATTCTTTTCTCATTTTTTTTTTCTTCCTTTTTCTCAAATTATTTACAGAATGGAAAATTATTTGGTAACCAAACATAGTAAAGGGATAACATCTCAGTCACAGGAAAAGGTGTCGGGATTGTGCTTCAAGCTCCAAGTGGTGAAGTGTTGAAATTTTCTTATAGATTGAAGTTTGATGCAACCAATAATGTGGCCGAGTATGAATATTTACTCCTTGGTTTAGAACTTTGTAGAGATAGGGGAATAAAATGTCTAAATATCAAAGGGGATTCAGACTTGGTCATACAACAGTTAAAGAACAAGTTTGCTTGCAGGTCAGAAAGATTGAAAGGGTATAGGAATGAAATTTGGAACTTAATAAGTGACTTTGATGCTTTAGACTTGATTGCAATTCCTAGAGAAAAGAATTCAAAAGACAATGAACTTGCAGTATCAACATCGATCATCATGCATGTTTTACTAAAATAAAACCAACTAACCTATGATCTAACCTACTTACCTATGACATTAAGCCCATATTAAACTATTGGACTAAGAAATTACTCTACCCTAGGGTTATTTGACCAAGATTAGGTAGTTTGGTCAAATTTATTCACAAGCTAACCTAAACTGTTTGGCTAAGATTAAACAGTTTAGCCAAGCTTATTCACTAATCCTATCAACATCAATTTAAAAGGACTTGGCCATGCTTAAACTATATGGACTAGGTCATTTCTATTGCATGGGGCTTTATTCAATTTCTTTTATGCCCTCTTTTATTCTTTTCTCATTTTCTTTTTCTTTCTTTTTCTCAAATTATTTACAAAATGGAAAATTATTTGGTAACCAAACACAGTAAAGGGATAAAATCTCAGTCATAGGAAAAGGTGTCGAGATTGTGCTTCAAGCTCCAAGTGGTGAAGTGTTGAAATTTTCTTATAGATTGGAGTTTGATGCAACCAATAATGTGGCTGAGTATGCGGCTTTACTCCTTGGTTTAGAGCTTTGTAGAGATAGGGGAATAAAATGTCTAAATATCAAAGGGGATTTAGACTTGGTCATACAATAGTTAAAGAAAAAGTTTGCTTGTAGGTCAGAAAGTTTGAAAGGGTATAGGAATGCAATTTGGAACTTAATAAGTGACTTTGATGCTTTAGACTTGATTGCAATTCCTAGAGAACAAAATTCAAAAGACAATGAACTTGCAGTAGCAACTTCCATACTACAGCTTCCAGGTAGTTTGATTGATGAGAATATTTTAGTTGAAGTCATTTTTAGACCCTAAGTCCCGGATAACATGAACACTTGGCAGGTTTTTGATGATGAAAAACAAATGGTCAAGTTTTTACTTCACATCCATGAATTTTCAGACTTAGGTATAAGCTTGAAAGAAGAAGGTTGTAATTACACCGAGAATGATAATGAGGTGAAAACACTACTTAAGAGAGTGGTCTCTTCAAAAAGGTATTTTGATAGACAGGATGGTCATAAGAAAAGAGACAAATCAAAGAAAAAACTATGTGATTACCTTGAAGTCAATATTGGAACTAATGAAGAGCCTAGGTTGATAAAAGTAGGCAAGACTACCCCTATAGACGAAATAAATGAAATTGTTAAGTTATTAAAAGAATATAGGGATTTCTTGGCCTTCAGTTATGATGAGCTCAAATTCTATAGGGGGGATGTAATTTAGCATGTGATTCCTCTTAAGGAAGATACCAAACCCTTTAGACAAAAGTTGAGGCAGTTAAACCCCAAGTTAGCTCCTTTGGTTCAAAAGGAGTTACAAAAAATGTTAGAAGCAGACATCATTGCGACTAGACATTTTTCATGGTGCTCAAACTTGGTTGTTGCTAGGAAGAAGACTGGACAAATTCAGATATGCATTGACTTCAAGAATTTAAACATTGCTTGCACAAAAGACCACTATCCCCTCCCAAACAAGGCTTAGTCAGAGGATAGGGGTTCTCATCATGAGCCAGCCTATTAGGTTCATGGGTACCTAATAGTATGACATTGCCACATCTGGTTACCACACCAGGGCAATGACCTTTGGTTGCATGGCCAAGGGAAAGGGGGTCTCATCACACGCCAACCTTCTCATCTCTATGAAAGTACTTGTGGGTAACACTGTCAACTCTAGTCACCATGCCAAGGCAGTGTCCTCTAGTTAGCTCTTGAATAAAAGGAAAAATAAGAAGAAAAAGAAAATAAAGAATAAAGCTAAAAAAGAATAAAGGCAAGAACGGGCATGAAAAAAATGCATACATGACAGGTACAACTCGCCTTCTACAAAGGTACCCATAGATAACATTATGCATCCTTGGCTCTCACTGTACCCACATGTCTGGACATCCCCTAGACACATCACCTCACTTACATGGCTTGGATAAAATCCTCCTGGAAACTTTCCTTTTCTTGTGGATACTAGCCCAATAGGACATCTTGTCTTTTTCTCCAATATTGTATTGCAGGTTTTTGTAATGTCTTTGAGCTACTGACTAATATATTAGGGGTTTTATGCATATGTTTAATAATATTGATGATGAAATGTGATTGACATTGCTATGGTCCCTGTGACTGATGAGCCCATGGAGGGCGTAGCTTTTGATGTGAAGGACCATGCCTGATGGACAGGTACCATTTGGACTGGTACACATGGGGAGATGATCGGTTCAGACCTCCATGGGGCTGAAGAGCCCACCAGATGGATGCTGAGACCCCATCAGGGGGCAAAGACAGGACAGTGGTTGATCAGGGTTTTTCACTGGAGAAGAAGAGGACGTTCCATTAGAGGCACTTTGGCAGATCCCGACCTAAGGGGATTTACCCACTTCCAGTGAAACGTTTTCCCTGGATGGCCCAGGACGTCACCTATATGCTCATGAAATCATCTTGAGAATGTGGTAGTTTGACAAGGCAGTTGGTACATGTCGCATGATGGAGAGGCCCAAAGAGGGATAACATTTTGCTCTTTATTTCTACATTTTCCCTAAAAAGGGATAACGTCTCCCTTAGAAGGGGTGACATCTCACCTTTTTCTCAGTTAGGGTTTTAAAATGAACATTTAATGTAAAACAATAGTATTTTGATATTTTGGCCTTGTCGACATTTTTATGACCTAAAAGTTAATTTAGGTCATTGATACAGTATATATTGAGGGTTTTTACTCTCATTTTGATCATCATATTTCACTCACTCATTAGTGAGGTCTGAAATTTGCGCCCTATCTTGGGTTTTTGGCTAATTTAAGAGAGGCGCACTTGTTGAAGGAAGAATTTTTTGGAATTTATGGTGTTTCTCTTGAAGGAAGGTTTTACAACTAGGGTTTGCATGGTTATCTCTTCATGAGTTGTAAGTGTTTTTTTTGCAAAAATTCTTATTGAATGGTTGTAGATTAAATTTCTTGCATATTACTTATAAATTTCCTGAATCAAAACCCTAGGTGACAAGCAAATTTAATTGGTCCTTGTCTCATGTCCCCAG
This sequence comes from Picea engelmannii, assembly GCA_009831015.1. Taxonomy (NCBI): domain Eukaryota; kingdom Viridiplantae; phylum Streptophyta; class Pinopsida; order Pinales; family Pinaceae; genus Picea; species Picea engelmannii. The sequence continues at coordinate 477,535 of ML791918.1, forward strand.
ATAGAGAATTTTTCAGCCATTGAAGAAGGAAGAGAGAGCCTAGCCATAGCTATACTCTCATTTCTTCTTCTCCCTGAGCTAGCCATACTATCCAGAAGCCAAAGAGAGTGAGACGTCCTTGGCCTAGTTCTTCTACACCAGGGCCGTACCATTCTAGGGTTTGCTGAAAAGGCCTTGCTGCAGCAACACCTTGCCTCTTCAAACCATCATGATTTGGTTGTCTTTGCTTTATCTTCAGCTAGCCGTTTTTCCAATTTGATCTAAAGAAGGAGGAGAGAGTACGAGGCCTTGCTTTAGCAACACTGGAGTGAGCCTCTCTCCCCTAGGGTTTCGTTTATGAAGCCTTGCTATTGCAGCACTTCAGAACCCTCCCCTCTAGTCTTTAGTCACCCTCCTTCAACTCTTGCATCCCTCTTATTGACTCCATTAAACCCTAAGGCACTGATCTAAGCCTCCAGTGTTGAAGTGATTTGATCCTAAACACTCTCGAAATACTTTTTTATTATTATTTGAAACCCTAGTCCTATTGCTGCCATCATCATTGGCTATTATCATCATTGTGAAACAATGTTTTGCCTTATAATAAATTGAATGGTGTTTAAAGCATTTATTGAATGAAGGATTGATTGGATATATTGATTGCTACATCATTTTGGTATTTATTGGTGGAGTGATATTATTTCATTGATATATTGACAAACATTGACTTCGTCAATATTTATTGTTATAATTGCTTATATGTTGAATTAGCAGATGATCTTTGATATATGAAGTACTAACCAATATTTGCACGTATAACTTTCTTATTGCTTTGTCCCGGACATGTGCTTTTCTTCTTCTTTGGTTACTTCTTATTATTGGCTATTTAGCCAGATCTTCTGCTCGGTGGTGACTTGTGAGGGGGATTCACACTTTTTCCTTATCATCCTTCACCTTCTCAAAGCTCTAGGTCATCAGGGATGTCTCCCTTGGGCCTTACCACCCAGAATAGAAAGAACCATCCCATCGAGGTGACATTGGGTGGGATTGGTTCTTGTTATGCCAGTTTATCCCTTTATCTTCTGACCTATTACCATAAACACAAACTGTGCGATAACAAGGTCCATGGGTATCTAACAATATGACATTACCATTAGCTGGTCACCACTCTAGGGCAGTGAATCTTGGTTGCATGGCCAAGGGAAAGGGGGTCTCATCATGAGACAACCTTCTCATTTCTGTGAAAATACTTGTGGGTAACACTGTCACCACTGGTCACCATGCCAGGGTAGTGTCCCCTGATTAGCTCTTGAACAAAAAGAAATAAAACATAAAAAAATAAAAGAATGAAGAATAAAAGGAAAGAATGGGCTTGGAAAAAATGGATCCATGACAGGTACAACTCTCCTTCTACAAAGGCACCCACAGGTAACATTTTTTCATCCTTGGCCCTCACTGCACCCACATGTTTGGACATCCCCTAACCACATCACCCACTTACATGGCTTGGATGAGGTTTCTTTTGGGAACTTCCCTTTTTTTGTGGACGCTAGCCCAATAGGACGCCTTGTCCTTTTCCCTAGACTTTTATTGTAGGCTTTTGTAACGTCTTTGAGCTGTTAGTTGATGTATTAGGGATTTTATGCACATGTTTAATAATATTGATGATGAGATGTGATTGACATTGTTATGATCCCTGTGACTTATGAGCCCATGGAGGGAATAACTTTTGATGTGCAGGACCATGCCCGACGGACAGGTACCATTTGGATCGGTACACATGGGGAGATGATCAATTCGGACCTCCATGGGGCTGAAGAGCCCATCAGATGGATGCTGGGACCCATCAAGGGGTAGAGACAGGACAAATATGGATCATGATATTTGCACCGGAGAAGAAGAGGACGTCCCACCAGAGGCACCCCGACAGAGCTTGACCTAGGGGGGATGGCCCTCTTTCAGTGGAACATTGGCCTTGGAAGGCCTAGGATGTCACCATCTTGACCATGACATCATCCAACATCATGGATGTCTTGGGAGGTAGGCTAAGAAACATTGACACATGTGGCAGGTTGGAGAATCACTAGGAGGGCTAACATTTTGCTCCAAGATGCCCCATTTGCCCTAGAAGGGGTCGAAGTCTCCCTTAAAGGGGCTTATTATTTCTTTTCATCTTGATTAGGGTTTTAATTTGACAATTTAATGTAAAAACAATATGATTTGGTGTTTTGGCCTTGTCAACCTTTTACATGACCTAAAATGTAAAATTAGGTCATGGTATTGTATAAATGAGGGATTTTTACCTTCATTTTTTCAACACAACTCACTCACTCATTAGTGAGGTCTGAAATTTGTGCCCTCTCTTGAGTTATTGGCTGATTTAGTGATGTGCACTTGTTGAAGGAGGATTATTTTGGCATGTTTTGGCATTTCTCTTGAAGGAAGGTGTTACAACTAGGGTTTGCATTGATATTTCTTGGTGAATTGTAAGTATTTTTCTGCAAAACTTCTTGAATGAATGGTTGTAGTTTAATTTCTGGCATGTGTTTATGATTTTTTCTGGAAAAAACCCTAGGTGACAAGCACACAAGTAGGTCCTTGTCTCATGTCCCCTTTGAGAGGAATTTTTAGCCATTGAAGAAGGAGAGATCCTAGTCGTTGCTACATTCCCTTCCTTTCTTAATTTATTGCTAGTCATACTATCTAGAGGCCAAGAAGAGAGAGACGTCTTAAGCCTAGGTCTACTACACTTGGGGCCATTTTTTCTCTAGGGTTTGTTGAAAAGGCCTTTCTATAGAAACACCTTGCTTCATCAAACCCTCTAGTTTTGGTTTTATGCTTCATCTTTTCAGCTAGCCATTTTTCCATTTGAGTTAAGGAAGGAGGAGAGAGCACTGAGGCCTAGTTCACCTGCACTAGAGTGAGCCTCTCTCCCCTAGGGTTTTGACTTTGAGGCCTTGCCTTAGCAACACCTCAAAGTCTCTCCCTCTAGTCCTTAGCTGTTTTGACTTTTGTCTCCTTCATCTCTTGCGTCCTTCACTATTGACTCCACTTAACCCTAAGGCACTGATTCTAAGACCTCATACGCTAAAGTGAACCTTATCAAAAATACTATCAACACTTTGAATCAAAACCTAACCTAACTAACCCTAGCCTAGAACTAACCCTATATGTTGCTGTCATCTCTTGCTATTAATACCTTTGTGCAACAAACATTTTGTTTTATAAGCAATTGAATGGTTATTTGAGGCATAATTGAATGAAGTGTTGATCTATTACTTTGAATGACACATTATTCCAATATTTATTGGTGAAGTGATAATTTTCATTGCTATATATAAACATTGTCTTCGTCAATTTTTATTACCAAAATTGCTTATATGTTCATCAGATAGTCATTCATTTATATGAAGTACTAACCCATTGAATCAGTTTGCATATATCATTTGTTGTTGCTTTGTCTCAGGTAGGTTTTTATTTGGGGGTTTTACTTTATCATTGGCCTTTGGCCAAATTATCTTCTCGGTGGTGACTTGTGAGGGGGGAATAACTACTTTATCTTGTAATACTTTTTCTTCTCAGAACCCCAGGTCACCGGGGATGTCTCCCCTGGGCCTTACCACCCTGAAGAGAAAGAACCATCCCATTGTGGTGACATTGGGTGGGATTGGTTCCTGTTACGCCAGTTTGACCCTCAAGCCTTTTATCCTTGCTACAAACTATGCAATTACAAGTTCAACTTGTGAAATGTGCCCTCGAACCTCCATACAGTCGACAAATGTGTGGTCAAATGAAATGCTCTAGTTTGGTGGGTTTGTCAGATTTAATGTGAGTTTCGAATTAGGCCCAAACTTTATACAAATTCAGCACAGGTATTAACAAATAAGGTCACCATCGACCACAAATGGAGGAGGTAATCGATTGAGTTTGAAAATTCGACGGAAGCTCATGAAACCTGCATAACCTTGTCGCATTTTATTCTCCGTTAGAAGGGCCTTCACATTGGCAGGGTTATGAGCTACTTTGGGATCGACACAAATTATGTGAAGAGCGCAGGGTCGACATGAATTTCGTGAAGAAAAGTGCAAGGTCGACACAAATTTCGTGAAGAAAAGCACAAGGTTGCGGGTTATAGTTTTCATGGTTATATAATTTTGTATTATAATTCATTTATAAACTTAATTTGTATTATAATTCATTTATAATTTTGTATTATAATTCATTTATATATATTATAAAATTTTATAATATATATAATATACTACAAGTTTATAATAATATAATATATAATGTTATATATATATATAACTATATATTGAAAAATGTGTATAGTCAAACCTGAATCCGAACCTTATTCGAACTTTATCAGAAAATTCGAACCCGAATCGAACCTAATCCTTGCCGAACCTGAATTGTGTGACATAGCCCACAGGTAAGCCATACATTTCCATACTATCACTGCACCCATTGCCCAGACATCCCTTACCACTTCATCCATTCACATGGCCTAGATTTTGTCTTCACCCAGGAACTTACCACATCCAATGAGCATTGGACCAATAGGACGTCCTAGCATCCCCTCCAAACTTGGCCTGTAGAATAGAATAATGTATTTGACCACTTGTCCAGGTAAAAGGGGTTTCATGCACATGTTTAAATAACCTAATGATTAGATGTGATTGACATTGCTATGATCCATGTGACTTATGAGCCCATGGAGGGCGTATTTGTTGATGTTGCAGGGCCACACCCAATGGACAAGTACATATGGGGAGATGATTAGTTCAAACCTCCATAGGGATAAAATCCCACCAGATGGATATTGAGACCCCAGCCAGGGGCAGAGACAGATTAGGGGATTGCACTAGAGAGAGAGGAGGACGTTTCACCAGGGACATCCCAGCAGGCCTGGACCCAGGGGAGTTTTGCCCTTTTCACCACGATGTAGGCCTTGGAAGGCCCATGATGTCACCCAGGTCACCCATGACATCACCCATCATTTTGGATGCTTCAGAGGTAGTTGTGTGCCGAGTGGAAAGATCCTGAGGCCCAAGGAGTCCCAATGTTTTTCTCTGGGAGGCCAATGTTGCCCAAAAAGGGCCTAATGTCACCTTAAAAGGGCATAACGTCACCTTTAAAACTTGTTTTAGGGTTTAATTATGACATTTAATGTAAAAAATGGATATTATGTGTAACAGGCCATGTTGGCCTTTTTGACCTAATTATGGTCATTAGTATTGTATAAATAAGGGTTTAAACCCTTGTATTATTCATCATCTTTCACTCACACTAGTGAGGACTGAAATTTGTGCCCTATCTAGGGTTTCTTGGCTGAAATTTTAGGCGCACTTGTTGAGGAAGGCTAAATCTTCGAGTATTTTGACAAGTTTCTTGGTGGAAGTGTTCAACTTGGGTTTTTCTTGATTATTCTTGATGTATCGAAGTGATATTTCTGCAATTCTTCTTAATTGAATGGTTATATTTTTATTTTTCTTGCATTTACATTAAATATTATGAAATTGCTTGATTAAACCCTAGGAAGACTAGCACATGTTATTGTCCTACCTTCAAAATCCTTCACTGATCAGGGGATCAAAATTTGCTCAATTTTCAAAGTGCTCGGATTGAGACGAAAACAGTGTCATTGCGTCCGTCCGTTTTCCTGATTCCGGCGGTATATTTATTTTCGTGAATGGATTCCGTATGGAGGAGATATCGCGATTTGACCGCTAAGTCAAACAGGTAAAATTGGGGTGCTGACTGTACCTGTCCGTACAGTCCGTACGGCCATGTGGAGGGCCGTACCTTTTGCTGACGTGGCAGACTGATGATGTGGCGATTGTTGGTTGGATATTTGTCAGCGAATTGGAGATTGACACGTGTCTCTTTTTGGCCAATAATGGATGGACACGTGGCCCTATCACTTGGCTCCACGTGTCACTATTTCACTGGTTAATTTGGTTATGTGTAAAAGTTTTTGAGAGCCCGCGGGGTTCGACCCTGGGACCTCTCCCATAGCAAAGTCTTAACACATATGCACTAGCCATTAGCCCCGCCATTGTTCCTTGTTTGTTATTCCGACGCATATTCATTTATATTCATACAATGTATTATGTGGAAAGGGGGGCGGGTCGGGGCATAAGCCCCGACCCATGGTTTCATGCCCATATTTATATGACCGTAACATAATGTTGGCGCGCGTTTTCATATATTATGTTTTGTATTACAATACAATGTAATGTATTTATATGTGTGGCGCGTGGTTTGGAACCCGCGACCTATAAAATATTGCGCACGGGATTAAACTTATGTTATGTATTGTTTAATACGCGTGGGTTGGGTTCGTTGGCACGGTTTTGGAACGGGCCAACGACTTTTGCGCCCAGCCTGTGATCATATGAGCATATGACCAAATGCCGAGGCGGTTGGGCGCTGGAGGCGCCCTAACCGTCCTACGGTTTGCACCGTTGGCGCGGTTGAACCCGGTGCCAGGTTATAACGTGTATTTGGAGCGTGTTCCAGGTTCATGTGCAAAGGGTGCAAAGTGTAGAACCAGAGACAACATAGTTGAAGGGGAGAACTTCAAAGGATGCTATCTTCTTCATTTTTCGACCGTTTCATGAGCCGTCAGAGCCTAGACAGGGGTTTTGGCACGCTGCGGAGCCATTGGAGCAGTCATTTTGTTGATTTGGGCACTGTAAGACTTGTTTTTAAGTACTTTGAGCAATTTAATATAAAAGATCCATTTGGAGGCTGGACTAGGAGATGTAGCCCGGAGTGGGGTGAACTCCTTTATCAAGTTGTTGTGTTTATGTCTGATGTTCAATGATTTTTAATGTTGTCTATGCTTATTTCTACATAAGTAATCCTTTAATATGTGTTGCAAATTGATCCTGTTGCATTAAACACATAACATTTCACTTGCAAATTTAATTTAATCAAGTTTATCAAGTCTTCATCATATTTTTAGATCATTCACCTACTAGATCTTGTCAAGAGGCCAATTTTCTTGAAGCATTTACTAAGGCCTTGCCATTGCAACACCTTAGTATCCATTGCTTCATCTTAGCCAATTTTTTCTTCATCATTGAGCTAAAGAGGGAGGAAATCTACTAAGGCCCAGGGTTACCTACACCTTAGTAGCTAGTTTCCCCTAGGGTTTGATAATTGGAGCTTTGGGTTACCAACACTCCAATCTATCAATCTCTCTTGTCTTTAACTATTCTACTATCATCATTTTCCTCCAACATTTTCTCCCATATCATTGAATCCATTTACCCTAAAGCACTAGTCTAAGTATTCTTGTTGAGTGATTGATGAAAACAACCTTCAAAACATATACTTTGAGCTTCCTACTAACCATTTCTAACACTAGAATAACCTAACCTACTAACATTATTGTTGTTGTTACTAAAGTTAGATACAACCATTAATTGCAGCATTAAAATCTTATAAAAGTAATTGAAAAGGCTGATTAATACATTGTCTTGTCCACTTCCAATAAATGCTAGTATTATGATTTTAATGGTTGATGATTCTTAGTCATTTTGAAGCTATTTCAAGACATTTAATGAGAAGTATTGCCTCATCAATATTGTTGTTATAATTTTCTGTTTACTTCATCATTATCAACCAATTTCTTTATTTGAGAAAGTCTACAATTTTATGAAGTGCTAACCAACAAGATGTACTTGCAATATATATAGTTTCTTGTTGCTTTGTTCCAGGCAGGTACACCTTGACATATTATCATTTCATTGGTTATAAAACCGAGATTTTCTGATCGGTGGTGACTTGTGAGAGGGGATATTTATTTATCAATTTTTACCTTGCCTTCTCAAACCCCTAGGTCACTGAGGACTTCTCCCCTGGGCCTACCACCCTAAATAGAAAGAGGAATCCTATTGAGGTGACAATGATAGGTAACCTCAATTTATGCCAATTTGCTTTCCTTTACCTTTCCTTTTATCAAAGTACAAATTGTGCGATAACATAGGCTTATCCACATTAGTAGGTGTGTATAAGGATGACAACATCTTTGGCATCGTTGCCAGAGATAAGTCTCTTATCCTTGGTTAATTGGCAAACTCTAATTAATTCTTTAAGAAACTAAGTAATAAAACTTTCCCTAAATTTTTTTAACTTGAGTTGTGTTATTCAACATTGCTTAGTCTCCAGTGGAGACTCCATTTGATAATTCTTTGAGGTATACTACTAGGAGCAATCTGGAAGGGTTGGTTTATTCCTTTCCTGAACTTGAGAAGGTCTATAGGAGGAGAATAAACATATTTTCTCCTCGTAGGCTAATTGAAAGTCTTGGAGAAGAAGCAATCTCTGATATACATCTCTTGTTTACACATAATAATCCTACAACTAATCCTACAACAACTATGGGTGATCTATTGAGTCCATGTAACTTCATTAATGTTCAAGGTTATCCTCATCCTATTCCTGACAAAGTTGTTGAGAGATTGCCTTCTTTTTGGGGAAACAATGTTGTTAGTTCTAGATCTCACATCACGAATGTCAACATGTGTATCTTAAAATGGTGTGGTGGTCACGATCATGAGGATGTCATGATCCAGGTGGATATCGGTGGCCACCCACCTTCTCCAACTAGCCCAAAACATGTTTATGACAATTTTGGTAATTTACTATTTTTAGAAGTTTTTAACTTCTAGGGCCATTTTGAGGCCCTAAACGATGTTTTTTGAGAAAACGAGGAGCAACATGGATCATGGATCATGTTTCTCACCCAAAAGTTGAATTTCTCAGATAGATCTTTCCAACGAGCTATCGAGCGCCCCAAACGAAGATCATATGCAAAAGTTACGCCCCTAGGAAGTTGACGTATCAACTAGCCCCATCGGGGCCCACAAACCTTTTGGCTTTTCATATTCTAGGGTTAGGGTTTTGGATTTTACTTATGTTAAAAAGGCCCTTGGAGCCTCATTGTAATAATCATCTTCTCATGGATGTGAGTAGCCATCACATCTCTTCTTAGAGATAAGCTACCACCATTCTAGCGAGTCTTTCACTCTGTATTTTACAGTCTCTGTACATTTATTTCGTTAATAGAAATCATGTATTATTGTATATCTGTGAATCTTGTTTTATTTCCGCTATATCTCTATTATATTGTTGTCTCTCTTGCAATATCTCTAAATATTTATGTGTTATATCTCCGCTCTCATTTCGTGCCAAAAATAATCCAGATTAGTGGTATCAGAGCAGGCTGCTCTTGATCGTTTTTCGGTGCATGTCCCCGACGAGGTCCGAGTATAGCAAGTTGGGTCTCAAGATTGTCTCTATTGAGGACAATCAATCTTGCACACCCAATAAACCCTCAATGGAAGAAGAAAAGAAAAACGATGGAGCAGACGATCCTATCAGTCTATTGCTTGAGCAAGCTCTCACGTGACAGAGGGACGAAATGATGGAGAATTTTTCCCACATCCTTCAACGCCTGTCGATAGAATCAAGCTCATATTCATCAAGAGACCACTTTGGAGGCACCTCGCCTTTCAAGGTACAAGTTAATTTTGATATTCCTATATTTGAAGGTAAAATAGATGCAGATGCCCTAGATAAATGGTTAAATCTGCTAGAAGGTTATTTCTCTGTTCATAATTTTTCTGACAAGGAAAAGATCACCTTCGCACTCCTTAAGGCTCTCCCCCATGTAAAAAATTGGTGGGAAACTTACTGGGAGTAGAGTTCCACAGAGGAGTCTGGAATATATGGGGCCGAGCCCACTTGGGATTTTTTTGTGGATGCGACAAAGGAACAATATTACCCTGTTGGAAACTATGAGGACCAGTACATGAGATGGACCACACTGTGGCAAGAGAGGGGCCAATCAGTTCCAGAGTTCACCAATAGATTCCATACCTTGTGCACCAAGTTGGGTATCAAAGACTCCGAATGACATTTGGTTCTAAAATACCATGGGGCTCTACACAAATACATCCAAACTGAAATGGATTTCCTGGACATCTCATCACTCGGTGTTGCCTATCGATATGCTGTTAAAATCGAGCATAAATTTAAGCACTAGAAAAAACGGGAGTTCGGGTCTACAAATCCACAACAACCAAAGTATGATAAAGACAACCCTAACAAACAGTCTCCCAAAAACCAATCCAAGCCACAGGAAAAGAAGGGTCACGAGAAGACAAAGAAGGACACCAGAAAATGGTGCGATTTCCACAAAAGCCCCTGACACAACACCGATGAATGTCGCTCAAAACAGTCGTTGGTGGCCGAGATCAAAGACAAGGAGCCGAACCCTGATTCAGAATCTACTTATGAAAATACTGGTAAAAGACAGATCATCGACACAGACCCCAGTGCTATTGTCGCGACTGCAACAATTCAACCAGAAGAACCAACAGATCCAGAAGAGGAGGGGCACCTTTTTCATTCACAGATGTGGGTGAAGGGGACCCCGCTACATTTTATTGTTGATAGTGGAAGCCAGAAGAACCTCATCTCAGCAGAGGTTGTCAAACAGTTGGGATTGTCGACAACACCACACCTGCAACCATACAACGTCAGGTGGCTTCGCCAAGGACGAGATCTTCGTGTCAGCCAACAGTGTTGATTGTCATACAACATCCAACCCTTCAAGGATGAGGTATTATGTGATGTTGCCCCACTGGATGTCTATGATGTTCTCTTGGGCCAACCATATATGTAGAAAAACCATGCTATCTATGAGTCTCAACCCCGTAGTGTCATTATTACTCTGGGGGGTCATCTCTACAGGATACCAGAGGTAGTTCCAACTACTGCCCCACCTAAATAGTGCCGCAAGGTAGTATCTCATACTACAAAATTCATCTTCTCCACAATCTGTTCAAAAGGGGAACAAAAGGATACTGCAACCACTATAGCCTCGGCCCAAGCACCTTCTATCCACCAGAAGCAGGTCGACAAGGTTGCAGCAAAGCACAAAGATTCCTTCTGCACACAGTCATCTCATGTAGCCAGACTGGTTAAAAAGGTCCAACCCTTCCAACCATAGGTTTGTGACGACCTTCAACAAACCAAGCAACGTGACAGTTCCAACAAGGCAAGCAACTCACCAAGATTCAGATTCAGCAATCGCTTTCCCCTCTCCCCCGGGAACTCAACGCAATGGAGACCATTGCTTCCTAAGGAGGGAGGATTGATCTAGGTGGATATTTGTGGCCACCCACCTTCTCCAACTGGTCCAAAACATGTTTCTGACAATTTTGGTAATTTACTATTTTTAGCAGTTTTTAACTTCCGGGGCCATTTTGAGGCCCTAAACGATGTTTTTTGAGAAAACGGGGAGCAACATGGATCATATATCATGTTGCTCACCCAAAAGTTGTATTTCTCGGATAGATCTTTCCAACGAGCTATCGAGCACCCCAAACAAAGATCATATGCAAAAGTTACGCCCCTGGGAAGTTGACGTATTAACTACCCCCATCAGGGCCCACAAACCTTTTGGATTTTCATCTTCCAGAGTTAGGGTTTTGGATTTTACTTATGTTAAAAAGGCCCTTAGAGCCTCATTGTAATAATCATCTTCTCATGGATGCGAGTCGCTATCACATATCTTCTCAGAGATAAGCCACCACCATTCTAGCGAGTCTTTCACACTGTATTTTACAGTCTCTATACATTTATTTCGTTAATAGAAATTGTGTATTACTGTATATATGTGAATCTTGTTTTATTTCCACTATATCTCTATTATATTGTTGTCTCTCTTGCAATATCTATAAATATTTAGGTGTTATATCTCCGCTCTCATTTCGTGCCGAAAATAATTCGGATCATGTCAAGATGAAAGTTTTTGTGTATTCTTTGGAAGGGGAAGCGTTAGAATGGTTCATGGAATAGGATGATAACAAGTTTAGCACTTTGGAAGAAATCCACAAAGATTTCAATGAAATATGGGGTGACCAAAAGGAATATCGTCACTTGTTGGCTACCCTTAGCACTAGTCAAAAGAAGGAAAACGAGACAATGGAGGAATTCAACAAAAGATTTAACGACTTAGTTAAAAGCCTCCCTCAAACTATTAAGCCTCCTGCAGCCTCAATATTAATTCATTATATGGAAGCCTTTGAGGGGAAGATCAGATATCAGTTGAGGGACAAAGAGCCAACAACTCTAAGGGATGCACAACAATGTGCTATCAAAATAGAGAAAAATATGCAAGATGCTAGGAAGCCAAATTTGCCAGGTTTTTCAAGGGGAACTTCTTGCAAACCCATTGAGGAGAAGAGTAGGAAAATGGAAAATAAAGGGTCTTCTAGTAATGGTATGAAGGAGCTCACTCAGTTAATTAAGAAAATGGAGATTAACCATGCTAATCAGATGACACCCATGCAAAATAGGTTGATATCCATGGAAGGGGCTCAATCTAGTAGAACTCCTCAGAAGCCAAATGATAAATGGCCAAAGGGACCCCCACCCCAAGAGAAAAGGCCAACCAATCCTTTTGATTCTACTAACTTGGTTGATCGCCAAGTTATCCATTATTGTAGGCCTTGTGGGGAATTTCACGAAGAATCAACTTGCCCAATCTTCCTTGAGATTTGTGGTGAAGGAGGGTTCTCTAGATCAGAAAATGAACAAGTTAACATGTGTGGTCAAAAGTATAATGTTGGTATGAATGAATGGATGGAATTAGCTGAGCATGGTGAGGATGAAAACTGCATGAATGATGTAATGGATAGAGCAACATAAAAAATTGGTCCCAAGCCTACTCCCAAGCAGGTTTCATATTTGTCTAGATATAGAGGTTTAACTTATCAAAGCAATGGAACCAAAAATCATGACCAACCTCAAGCAAGTATTCCTAAGCTACCTCTACCCCCCCCTAAATAATTTTTTCCTACAAATATAGAATTAAATATTAACTTGGGGGGGTGGTTGAATAATGCGAAGATGTTGGTCCCTGTAGAAGAAATTATGAAGATCCCATCTCAAAGGGAGAAATTACTCAGAGCTATAGAAAATACTCCTCATAACAGTGTTGATAGGCCACCAACTAGAGCTTACCAAGATGCACATGTGATTTTTCAAAATTGGGATAGGGGGAACGAAAAGAATCAACCATTTTTTCTCTCTCTACTTGTGAACAACTATACCCTTCATAATTGCATGCTAGATTCCAGGGCTAGTTCAAATGTTATGACTAAGAAAGTAATGGAACAATTAAATTTAAGGATTTCAAGGCCTTACCATAACATTTGTTCCATGGATAGTAAAATGATTGAAGTGCATGGTTAGATAAAGGGATTACAAGTTCATTTGGTTGCCTTCCCAGACATCATGATAGAGATGGATATAGTAGTGATTGATGTGCCAAATGCTTGGGGTATGCTGCTTTCAAGAAAAACAAATGCAGATTTGGGGGGCAATTTACAAATGGATTTAACTTATGCCACCATTCCCACTCCATATGGGGCCATGTTTAGATTAAATAGAGAATTGGAAATAAAGTACCATGTTGAGAATCCTAGAAAACCCATAAATGAGCTTGTATATCGTGAACTAGAGATGGGATGTTATGAGGTACAATCTAATTTGCTAGCATCTGTCAAAGAGGAACTTAAGGATGAAATCCCTAGTGTTTGTAATGTTTGAGATACCATGGATACTTTTGATAGTCTCTTTCTTGAAGAAGCTTCAAGTGAAATGGGCAGTAGGGTGACTTCTTTAGAAACAAAAACAGAGTTGGATTCGTCATTCGCCACTGCATCATCAACATCAACTCGCCAACTTTCAGATAAGTCAATTAGATGTTAGGAAGAGTTGGATAGGATTTTTGGGCCATCAACTCCATATATCTTAGAATTTGAGGATATTTATTTTGAAGAAGATGATATCTTCGACAAACAGGAAGAGCATAAAAAGAAAGAAAATAAGAGAGGAAAAAGTGGAGTAGATCTGATAGAAGATCATGAGGATGATGAGAAGATTAATGGTAATAATAATAAGCAACATATCATCCCTATTAAAGAGTATGCCAAGCCTTTCAAAGAATAATTGAAATCAACAAACTTTAAATCTTTTCGCTTGGAACCAACACAACTTCATCAGAAAGGGTTCAAGGAAGGTTCTCACGAGTGGTTGAGAACTAGGAAAAGGGTTTCAAATCAGAACGACATAAAACAAGGTAAACTGCATAAGTCTTCTGACAACTCATCTCACCCAGTTGGACGACATAAAGTTAGATATGCCAGTGAGAAGGATCCACCTTGAAATGATCTTCAACGCAACTACTTGGTGTCCAAAGGGACACCCTTGTAACATATCTCTAACCTTTTCCCTTTAATTCTTCCAGTTTGGTCATTATTTCATTTATGTATATAATTCATTGTATAGTAATTTCATTTTTGTGATTATTGTCAATGACATTTCATTTATTGATTTTTTTTTTGCACATATATTTATGTTGGGTATTGGTGAGCACTTTGTTTTGTATATTCTAAAGTTCTCGCATGCTCTCCTTCCAAAGAAATATCTAACATACGTCCTCATGTGGAGCTAGATGTTGATCACCTATTTTGACTAGGGTCCAATTTCATGTACCATGAAGATATGTACCATATGGTACAACATATTTTGAAGATTTATGGCTCAGTAGGGCAATTTTTGCCCCGACGCATCTTTCTATGTGTTGATTTTTCAATAATCTAGGCTTAAGCATGAAGTTCATTCCATTTTTAGCATTTTACTTAAACCATAGACAATTTGTTGCAACAACCAATATCACAAGAAGAAACACCATGCACAAGTACATAAGAAGTATCTAGGGAAACCCTTCTCAACAAGGGAAGAAAACCCAACCAATCATTTGCTATATTCTTCAAGAGAAATACCTCCACGACCATAAAGAACTAACACACAAAAGGGTTCTCCACAAACCCCAGAAGACTAGCACCCAAGAGAGGTATTGATCCAAATGGGTATCGGTGGCCACCCACCTTTCCATCTGGCTCAAAACAATTTTCTGGAATTTCTGGTAATTTACTATTTTTAGTAGTTTTTTCGGGTCCTAAACTTTTGGGGCCATTTTGAGGCCCTGAACGATGTTTTTTTGGGTATGTTGCTCTCGCAAAATAGCATATATGATGCTATTTTGTCTCGAGCATTGTAGGCCTCAGATAGATCTTTCCAACGAGCTATCGTGCGCCCTAAACGAAGATCGTATGCAATAGTTATGACTCCGGGAAGTTGATGGACTAACTTACCCAAATAGGGCCCACTTGACTTTTGGCGTTTCATCATCTAGGGTTAGGTTTTTGGTTTCTACCTTCCTGCTTTTGATAAATAAGGCCCTTCAGCCTCTTTTTGGAATGAGCTTGGTCATGGATGAGCGTAGCCACCACATCTCTTATCAGGGATATGCTACCACCATTCTAGCTATGTATTGTTCAACAGTTTTACAGTTTCTCTATTTCATTAATTAATAGAAGTGTGTGTTTACTGTATCACTGTGTTCTC
>ML791918.1:493104-550906 GCA_009831015.1 Picea engelmannii
CCACCATTCTAGCTATGTATTGTTCAACAGTTTTACAGTTTCTCTATTTCATTAATTAATAGAAGTGTGTGTTTACTGTATCACTGTGTTCTCTGCAATACTATTGTGCACACTCTGTTATTTTCTTCTTACATTCCGTTCCTACATAAATCTGGATTAGTGGTATCAGAGCAGACTTCTCTTTTGTCATTTTTTCATGCATGTCACTGACGAGGTCGGGATATAAGGAGTTTGGTCTCGAATTAGTTCATCTCGAGAGAGAAACCCCTCTCCGGTGCAAACAACCACCCATGGCGGAGGAAAAATGAGATGACGGAGCAGGAGATCCTATCAAGATGTTGCTCGAGGAGGCTCTCGCGCGACAGTGGAATGAGATGATGGACAATTTTGCGCAAATTCTTCGACGGTTGCCGACCGCCACGGAAGGAACCTCGACCAACAATCAGTTTGGAGGACCGACCCCTTTCAAGGTACAAGTTAATTTTGATATTCCCTTATTTGAAGGACAAATAGATGCAGATGCTCTGGAAAAATGGTTGAATCAGCTTGAGGGTTACTTCTCGGTCCATAACTTTTCCAACAGAGAAAAGATTACATTTGCACTTCTTAAGGCGGTCCCCCATGTCAAGGATTGGTGGGAAACCCTCTGCGAACAAAAAGAGGAAAAAGAGCATAATGAACCCACACTGTTTGGGACAGAACCCACATGGGCATCCTTCGTTGATGCCCTCAAGGAGAAATACTTCCCTGTGGGGAACTATGACGACCAGTACACAAAATGGGCAACTCTGTGACAAGAAAGGGACCAAGAAGTGACAGAGTACATGAACAACTTCCATACCCTGTCCATGAAGCTCGACATCAAAGACTTCGAGCGGCACCTGGTTCTGAAATATTGCAGCGGCCTGCATCGGTACATCCGTATCGAGATGGAATTCCTGGACATCTTGTCATTGGGTGCTGCCTACTGGTATGCTGTGAAAATCGAGCAAAAATTTAAGCAAAAGAACAAGTGGGAGTTCGGTTTGACAAACCAGAAGCAGGGTAAGGGAAACCCTAGCTCGCATAACAAAGTACATAGCAAAGATATCCAACCCTCGGACAACCAACCTAAGCCAAAAGTGAAGAAGGGTAATTGGAAGACAAAGAAAGACACTGGAAAATGGTGTGAGCTCCATAAGAGTCCCATGCAGAACACTGATGAGTGTCATGTGAAACAATCACTGCTTACCGAGATGAAAGCGCCCGAGTCAGATCCAGTATCTGAATCGGAATTAGAGACAGATCATGGAAGGAAGATCATTGAAGTAGAACCCAGCGTCACCATTTCCACCACAAAGATCTAGCCCGACGATCCAGAGGAGAAAGAAGAAGGGGGGCGCCTCTTCCACTCGCAGATGTGGGTACAAGGGAAGCCATTACATTTCATTATTGATAGTGGAAGCCAGAAGAACCTGATTTCAATAGAGGTCGTCAAGCGACTGAACCTGCCAACATTGCCGCATCTGCAACCATACAACATTGGGTGGCTCACTCCAGGGCGAGACATCCGCGTTAGCTAGTAGTGTCACCTACCGTATGGCATCAAACCCTTCAAAGATGAGGTAATGTGTGATGTTGCTCCACTTGAAGTTTCTGATGTTCTTTTAGGTCAACCATATATGTGGAAACACCATGCTGTGTATGAATCCAGGCCTCATAGTGTCATTGTTACTTTGAGAAAACAACGCTACCGGATACTAGAGGTAGTTCCCACTACCGCAGTCTCTCTCATCACAGCTAAGAAGTGCAAGAAGGTGATTTCCCAGACCAGAAAATTCATCCTCCTGATGATTCATCTAGAAAGGAAACGAAAGACCGTGGCCACATCTACCGCCTCTACACAGGGTCACTCTGCACAACACAAACAAGTAGACAAGATCATGGAATCATACCAGGACATCTTCACTTCCCCTGCTGGAGTGCCACTCCAATGTCAGGTCAAGCATTCCATTGACTTGATACCCGTGAGACCTTTGTCGAACGGGCCAGTTTACAGACGTTCCCTCATGGAAAATGAAGAGATCAAGCGCCAGATCGAGGAATTACTCCAAAAGGGGCATATTCAACCAAGCTCCTCACCTTGCAGGAGCCCGATTGTGCTAGTACAGAAAAAGGACGGGACTTGGCGACTCTGTATTGATTACAGAGCTTTAAACAAAATCACAGTCCGGAATCGGTATCCTATCCCCTGGATCGATGATCTCCTTGATCAACTAAAGGGCACCAAGTATTTCGGAAAGATTGATCTGAAGCCTAGTTATCACCAGGTCCCAATTGAGGCGACTGATGTCTGGAAGACTGCCTTCAAGTCTCGGGAAGGCCTTTTTGAGTGGTTGGTCATGCCTTTCGGCTTAACTAACGCTTCGACAACCTTCATGAGAATGATGGATGATATACTGTGACCATTCACCAATTATTTTGTGGTCGTCTATCTCGATGATATCCTCATCTTCAGCAAAACGTGGGGAGACCACTTACAACATATTGAGGAAGTCCTTCGCACCCTGCGACAACACAAGTTATATGCCAATCTCGAAAAATGCTCATTTGGGATGAAGGAAATTCAGTGTTTGGGATACATTGTGAATGAACAAGGTGTGCATGTGGATCTGGCCAAGATCTAAGTCATTCATGATTGGTCGACCCCAAGGACCATTACAGAGCTCCACGGCTTCCTAGGGTTGGCTAACTTTTATCGCAGGTTCATGTTGGGGTTCTCTAACATTGCTTGGGCCCTTAGCAATGTGACCAAAGGTGGGGCTAAAGACAAATTCTTTTGGACCCCTACTCAGCAACAAGCATTTGAGGAACTTAAGCAGTGCTTATGTTCAACGCCCGTCCTTACTCTCCCGGATCTACAACAACCTTTTGAAATTGAGACAGATGCTTTAGATTATGCTATTGGCGCAGTCCTCACTCAGCATGGCCATCCAGTGGCATATCACAGTGATACACTTTCAGATACAGTTCGAAAGTACCCCACCTATGACAAGGAAATGTACTCCATTGTCCAAGTTTGCCGACAATGGAAGCATTACATCTTAGGAAAAGAGACAGTTATTCACACTGACCACAAGCCCTTGCAGTTTGTGCAAACACAAGGGAAATTGCAAAATGACCGCCACCAAAAGTGGTCCGCATACCTGCAGCAATTTCACCTGAGCATAAAATATAAGAAGGGCAACACAAACCATGTCGCTGATTGCCTCAGTCGATCGCCTGTGGCCGCACTCACCACATTGCTTAACTCTTGTGGCCATGAAACCTCTGGGTGGTCTCACTTATATGACAATGATCCTGACTTTTCGGCCACCTATCGAGGAGTTTGTGCAGACACTCCAGTGACTGATTTTCATCTCCAGGATAGACTATTATGCCACCTAGGCCACCTCTGTGTTCCTTCAAGCGAGTACGCGAAGATGATTTGGGAAGCGCATTACAGTAAGGTCGCAGGGCACTTTGGCACCGAAAAGACAATAGCAGTGTTGCAGAAGTATTTTTATTGGGAAAAGCTCCAACAAGATGTCAGAAAGTATATCAGATCCTGCATTGCCTGTGCCATCGCCAAACCATCCATTAAGAAGCAAGGGTTGTATACCCCTCTTCTTGTTCCCAATGGGCCTTGGGAATCTATCTCCATGGATTACATGTCAGGACTGCCTCCAACCAAGCATGGGAATGACTGTGTGTTTGTGGTCGTGGATCGCTTCTCTAAATTGGCCATTTTGTCCACCTGTAAGAAAAGTATCTCTACCAAAGCCACTGCTAATATCTTCTTTGAACGCGTCTGGGTACATTTCGGGCTACCCCAGACTATCATTTGAGATCGCGAAAGAACGTTCCTCAACACATTTTGGTCCAGCCTCTGGTCACTTATGGATACCAAGCTCACACAGTCAACAGCCTTCCATCCCCAAACTGATGGGCAGACAGAAGTAGTGAATCGCATGATTGTGCATATCCTGCGGATGCATAATTCTAAACACCCCCGCACATGGGACGAGAACCTAACATACATTCAACATAGCTACAACAGAGCCCTTCACAGCTCTACCGGTCATATCCCTTTTCAAGCATGCATGGGGTTTCAACCATTGGCCCCCATAGATGTAGCTCTACCCATTGCCTCTACATAGGCAACATCTTGTCGGGCTCATACTGAGGTTGAGAAAGCCACCAAATTTGTGGAATGGATCCAACACATTCGCCAACAAGTCCATGACATTCTGGAAAAAGCCAATGCCAAGTACAAGCAGCGTCATGACCAGCATCGGGTGCCACACACATACCAGGTGGGTGATAAGGTTTGGTTGCATTTGCAGAAAGAAAGACTCACGGGACCTCATCGCAAGCTACTCCCACTTCGTTATGAGCCATATACTATCGCCAAGGCTATCGGGGATAATGCTTTTGAATTAAGCATCCCTCCATTTCTTGGCTTGCACCCTGTATTCAATGTTGAGCTCCTTCGCCCCTATTTTCCACCATTGTTGGACACCTCAGAAGTGGTCGAGCAGTTGGCACCAATAGAACTCAACGCTGACTATTTGGAGAAGGAAACAGTTGATCGGATCATGGATTCATAGGTCAAGGGCACTCGCCAGCAATGTGTCCAGCTCTATCGAGTCGTGAAGGCTGGGTAGTTCCTGCATCAGGGCAAGTGGCTCACTTGGAGCCAAATTCAGCTGAAATTCCCCCATCTTATCCCGATACTTGACGCAATGGAGACCATTGCTTCTTAAGGGGGGAGGAATGATCCATATGGGTATCGGTGGCCGCCCACCTTTCCATCTGTCTCAAAACAGTTTTCTAGCATTTCTGGTAATTTACTATTTTTAGCAGTTTTTTTGGGTCCTGAACTTCCGGGGCCATTTTGAGGCCCTAAACGATGCTTTTTTGGGTATGTTTCTCTCGCAAAATAGCATATATGATGCTATTTTGTCTCGAGCATTGTAGGCCTCAGATAGATCTTTCCAATGAGCTATCATGCGCCCTAAACGGAGATCGTATGCAATAGTTATGGCTCCGGGAAGTTGATGGACTAACTTACCCAAACATGGCCCACTTGACTTTTGGCGTTTCATCTTCTAGGGTTAGGTTTTTGGTTTCTACCTTCCTGCTTTTAATAAATAAGGCCCTTCGGCCTCTTTTTGGAATGAGCTTGGTCACAGATGAGCGTATCTGCCACATCTCTTATCAGGGATATGCTACCACCATTCTAGCTATGTATTGTTCAACAGTTTTATAGTTTCTCTATTTCATTAATTAATATAAGTGTGTGTTTACTGTATCACTGTGTTCTCTGCAATACTATTGTGCACACTCTGTTATTTGCTTCTTACATTCTGTTCCTGCATAAATCCGGATCAGGTGTGTACTTTTCCCAAGAACAAGTGTTTGCTGAAATTTCCAAACTCATACTTGTGTTTATGATTCCTCAATAGGGAATTTACCTTTATTTAAATTAGACTGAACCTGTCAACAATAGTGTATATTGGCACAACAGGGCCGACCTTAATAACTCATACTATAATTAATAATTACCATATTAATTATCTTTTATATTAATTATCTTTTACATTAATAATCTTTTACTTTATGGTGGGGCAAACTTGTACCCTTTACATCAAAAATAGGGTTACAGGTAAGTCTGAATCTTGTACAATATAGAAAGGGATCTCATACACCCACTAGTGCTCAGCCACTAGGGGCACATATGTCTGTGCTCAGCCACAGGGATGTCCACATATCTATCTCACTGCATCTCATAGGAGAACCACACTCACTAGTGGTCATCCACTAGGATCACGTTCACCCGTGCTCAACCACAAGTACGTCCAACTCAACAGATCTTCTTTCTCACTATGTTACACAGGAGAATCATCTAGAGTATCACATCATCTCAACTCTCTGCACAAAGGAGGCTAATACATCGTTTCATCTCTATCTCATAATGAATCTATCTCATAACGAAATAACCAACTCATGGGCTTCTCCACACGTTCACCTGTGCTCAGCCACAAGCACTTCCAACTCACTAGATCTTCTTTCTCACTTATTTACACAGGAGGATCATCTGGAGTATCATCTTAACTCTCTGCACAGAGGAGAATAGTAAACCCATCACATGGGATCCTTCCCTTCTCAGGGGCACACAACATTCCATCTCTGTCTCAGAGAGGAACCACAAACCTAGCTCATGGGCACACCCAACTCATGGGATTCCTCACCCCACACAGGCGCACACAATGTTCCTTCTCCATCTCAGAGAGGAACCACACACCCAACTTATGGGATTTCTCTCAGGTCGACTCACTCAGTCTGTGTCATGGAGGATGTCTCACACAGCTGTAATCATCAACACTATGTAATCGAAATGTTTGCTCCCATTCATAGGATAATAATGTAATAGGTTAGCATGAGTCATGTTTTAGGTTAGTTTCCTATGACTTTATTATTAGGGAAGTCCTTTCATCAAGTGTTTTTTTTCCTCAGGTAATTAATCTGGCCTAACATGCCCTTTTAATTACCCTTGAAGTTTTTCACTCACAATAATCCTCCAAAGCGGTGAAAGACATTCTAATGATCGAGCCCAAAGGGTGACTAAGGTCTAGGAATGTTGTAAATGACCATGCTAGACATCTTCTAGAGTTTTGCAGAATTCCGTTAAGTTTTAATAGTTTTTTTTAATTTATTAAAATTCTCCATTTAATGAGAATTTTAATTATTTTTTATGTAAATGTAAAAATTTGGTCCTTGGGGATTTTGATAGGGGTGTGAGTACCCAAAAAACAATTGGCAGATGACCCCTACACCCTTGGACCAAGTTTCGACTCAATTGGACAAGTTTTGCTAGGTCATTGTCCATGAGGAGTCAGAGTTAGTCAAAAGTCGGAATTTAATTGACTAAGGTAAAAAGCCAAAATTTGTAAAAAGTGAATAAAGTCATGAGAGAGAGTGGGAAAGGTTTCATAACCTTTTTCTTAAGTTGAAAAATTGATTTTTCACTTAAAGAACCCCCCCCATACTAAGCCAACAACTTAAAGTGGTAGCTCCCTAGGAAAAGTGCACCCCCTTTGCTCATTAACTTGGCCAAAATAACAAATTAAAGCATAAAGGTGGTATAAACCCTAAGTGTGCCTCCCCTTAAGCCTAACTTTATGTTGGGTGAGTGGAAAAAGTGTTTTCCCCCTTCCCTCTCATCCCTCAAACCCTAAACTTGTCCAAAACCCTAAAAGTGCGCCCTCCTTGACTTTGTCCTCTTCCCTTTGATGTGTGACACTTGGAGCTCATCCAAGGGGGAACTTTCCTCTCTCCCAAGTATAAAAGAATGCTTACCCCTCCTCATTTCTCCATCTATTCTCAGAGAAAGTTTATGCTACCCAAATCTCTCTCACTCCTCTCTCTCTCTCTCATATTTTCATTGTAAATCTTGTTGCAAGTATTTGTAGAAACATTTTTCTTAGAATAAAGGAAACTTTGGAGGATATCTTATGTGCATTGGGAGTCTTCTTGATGTTGTGCATAATTCTTTTATGAGGTGATAGTATTGCTTTGTTCTTGTGTATTTCTTGCTTACATCGTCTTGACTAGGAGATCCAAGCAAAGTACTTTGCTTGGGAAAATTTATAGTAGTATTACTATTTGTTTTGTGGGTTTATTTTATAGAATTTTGAAAGTATTTTGCAAGTTCTCTTAGATATACTCACCTCCTTGATTGGTTTTGTAGCAAGTTTTCACTCATTTGCAGGTCACCAAAGGGTTTGGAGAAGTAAATTTCAGATCTGGATATTTACTTGTTCAACCAACCAAAGCCTCCAATAATTTTCTGTTATCATTTCTATCTTTCCCATTTGATTTGAGACAATTTTTTGTTCTGATATAGTCATATAAAATCAAATTTTTTGTTCAGATTTTTATTCTAAAAAAATATGTTTTATACACTAACATAAATTATTGAGTTTTTGAGTGTTTTGCAACATTTTCCAGCAAGCATTTGCTTGCTGTTTTTTGCAGATTCTCGTCAGATCAAGGGGAGGTGCTGCCCATTTTGGGCCACAAAACACTCCAAGAAAGCCTCCTAAAGCTTGGGTATCAAACCCCCTTCTTTCTATTTTCTTCTAAGCATTGTAAGTATCCCAAGAGAGTCTTTTGGGCTTGCATTTTTTTTCATAAAGTTAAAAATCTGATATTGTAAATTAGTTTAGTTTGCCCACACCTTGCAAAGTGATTTGGCTATGCCAATGCATGCAATATCGTGAAGGCTGGATCAATTTTAAATTTTTTGTTTTGCATTTTATTGTTTGCCCCACTTATCCCATAAAGAGAAGGTTGTGTGGCTAGTTTAGTTATTTCCTTTTAAGTTATTCTTTTACATTTCACCCACTTTGGCACAAAATCGGTAGGCTTGTCTTCCTCCTTGTGCCATTGTTGTGAAGTTGCAAAGTTGTTTAATTTATTTATTTTTCCCACCTTTGTCCTTAAGACAAAGTTGTGTGGCTAGGTAATTCTTATTTTTCATTTCAAGTTATTTAATTTGTAAATTCCACCCACACCTTGCATTGTGTTTGGCTCTGCCAACCTTGCAATATCGTGAGGCTAGGATAATTTATTTTCTTTGGAAAGTAATTTAACTTGTGCCCCGCCTTCTCCCCCATATTTCCTCCCCTTGCCGCTTCGGTGGATCTTGGATAACTAAGAAAGGGAAAAAGGACTGTGTGGTTAATCTAATTAGGCACTCAATCCACTCATTGTTTCAACCACCAAAATAGGGTGACTTGGGAGCTACAGGGGGTTGAAGTCAGGGACAACTTCACAACACTACATGTCCTCCTTTCTTGAGTGCCCAAGCATTCTGGATTTGACCTGTGGAGCTAGGGAAGGACCTTGTTTGTTCTTCTTCTTGAGCACCCAACATTTCCTTTTGGTTGAAAGGATATGGATTTGAGATAGTCACATAGTCTAGGCTTGTATCTCTCACACTCTAATTCCCCCTAATTCAAGAGAGACTTAAAATTTATTAAAATTAACCTACACACTACATTCACAACACTTGCACTTTCAAGTTCAGTTATCTTTATTTTCAAGTTGTGTAATTTTATCTTTAAGCAATTTACTTTCCATGTGTTTTAACTTTCCAAGAATTTTCAATTTCAAGCTATCTCTTTCATTGCTAATATTTACATATATTAATGCATCATTGTTTATTGGGTTAATGGTATTCTTTATTCATTTGGATATAGTCATCTAAAGCTAAGTCATTTCATTGTTTAATTCATTGTGTAGATATTTCATGTTGTATTTCATTTTGTAGATATAATTTGTAATTGTGTAAATAAACTTTGGATATATTTTAGGCACTGGTCTGTTTATTGCATTGTAAAGAAAAAAATTTGCTTGTCATCTAAAAGTTGCATTTGCATTAATATTTACATATATTAATGCATCATTGTTTATTGGATTAATGGTATTCTTTATTCATTTGGATATAGTCATCTAAAGCTAAGTCATTTCATTGTTTAATTCATTGTGTAGATATTTCCTGTTGTATTTCATTTTGTAGATATAATTTGTAATTGTGTAAATAAACTTTGGATATATTTTAGGCACTGGTCTGTTTATTGTATTGTAAAGAAAAATGTTTTCTTGTCATCTAAAAGTTGCATTTGCATTGTTTGCTTGTCATTGGGTTGGGCATCCTTAAATAAAAACCAAATTAACTCCTAGATCATTAATTCAACCTATTGTTGTCCTTATACACACTTGCAAACGTGAGTCAAGTCCTGCTCACTTAGTGTGTCCTTAGAGGCACAATGCCTAGGTTCAAATCTCATGCTGTCACTTTGGCTTGAACCTCTTCCGTCTAGGCTCACTCCTAGGGAAGCCAAGGGGGGTAGTCCCTAGTTTCTAGATAAGATTTAGAGTTTAAGTTCTAGGAGTTGTTTTTAATTCGTTAAGGTTGGGGGGAGTCTAACCTATGATGCTAAGGAAACAATGCAAGATGCAAGAGTTTGTTATGTCAAGCAAGCCCTTTCCCTAGGTCAACTAAGACTAGTGCCTAAGGTTGGGCAAGGGTCAACTAGAGTTATAGGGTGTTCTGTTACAATAGATTACAAAAGAATAGCTACTCCACAAAGTTGCTAGATACAAGTTATTACAATAAAGAATGCTAGTTATACAATGATACAATGTAACAAGCTAACCACGTTTTGATAGTATGTGCAGGATATAAAGAAGATCAAGGCATTAGCATCATCAACACATTGAGTTCATCATCAACATTCACAAGGATACTTAGAATATCTGGAGATTGAAGCACAAGTATTCCACAATGATCAAGATACTCAACACCTTTAGTTATTTAACCCACAAAGTTTTATTAGATGAAAGTTTGAATTACAAGTATTAAGCCCAAGGTTTAATTTACTTAGTGAGTTAAAGGTTCTTAAGATTTCAAGATTTTAATTACCCTTATTAGGTGTTTCACTGAAAACCTCCTCCCTCGGTTGCCAAATGGTTGTTGGATGCTCAAGAAGTGAGGCAACGAAACCTACCCTAGCTTCACAGGCCAACCCGCAAGATTGAGTTTTTATGGAAAGGACGCCACACGCTGTGAGACCGCCCCCGGTCTAGCACCTTCCGTTTCCCTCCACAATCCCCGTTTTAGATGGTGAAGATGGTGGTTTAAAGTACCCTATTAAGTATATTAAATACATATATCAATTGGTTAGACTTTTAGGTGTGTTCTTAAGTGTTTTAATGACTTTATGATGCCTTAAATTGGTGATTTATTGCCAAAACCGAAACTTATTCTAGCTTATTAAGTGTGTTCTAAAGCATGAAAATAAAGCACTTAACACATGTATATCAAGTAAAAGCAAGCTGAAATAACAATTTAGTTCACCATGATTAAACCATTAACATGAAGAAGCTTGTTATGAAAGAATGCTAATGCACAAGGGAAATAACAACTTGCCAAAGAAAAGAAAAGGAGACTTCAAGCTTATTACCACTTATCTTATGTTATTAAAGCATTAAGAGAAAAAGATTTAAGTGTGAAAGAGAAGCTTCAAGAATTAAATGTGTTCTTACACTATTAACTTATCCAACAATTATTAACTTGAATGTGATGGAAAATGGCCTTAAAGATAAGAAAGCATGAAAAGGAAAACCATTTGCTAAACCATTAGAGCATTAACCACTTAGTGTGTTGGATTAGAGCATGTAAACAAGATAGATCTTAAGATAGCTTATAACATGCAAATAGATTTAAGCAAGTTGATGTGCCCCAAGGGCTTAAGCTAAACATTAATGTGTGAAGAGATCTAGATCTAGAATATTTAAACCATTAAAGCATTAAGAGATCAAAAACACATTACTTATCCTAGCCTTACGATTTTGGGGGTTTCTCTCCCAAGGTGTAGGCAATTATTAAGATTAAATAATATTTAAAGAGAGATGAAAAACAAGCCAAGCAACTCAATGACACAAGGTGAAGGCAAGCCTACCTTTATTGTGCCAATGAGGTTGCGAGGAATGTAAGCAAGCCAAACAAACTATTAAGAAAAGACTCACTAACTCCACGTCCTAGCTTAAGGAGATTCTTTAGAAATGGAGAACTTGAAATTTTCACTAACCTTAAGCTACCCTAAGTTCACACATGGGAGTTAGGTCGTACCAATTCTCCTCCCAAGCTATGAACAAGCAAAAACCTACTAAAAAGTGAAGAAATAATGAAAAAATGAGCTAGAAAATGGCAAAGAGAGGTTGAGATTTGTTACCCACTTGAAGAGAAGGGTATTGGAGTGTTGTGTGGCTATTTTAGGGAAACTTAACCCCCTCAACCTGTTGAAAAACTGCAAAAACCAGCAAGCTATGCTTGCGGGAAAAGATACACACAACCAACAATGTGAAGAAAAATTTATGTTTTTAAGGCAAGAATTTTTCTCCTTAAAAACTTATGATAAAATATGATTAAAGTGACCAATATATTATGTTAGGCTAGCTGAAATATAACATGGATTAACAACAATGAAAGAATGAGTAAAGGATGAGAAGGAAGGAGTTTATATTTTCTTTAAGGGACGACTCGTCCTTGAGGCAATCCCAATAAAACCCTTTAAGCCAAACTTGCAAAACTTGACAAGATAATATGCATACAAGAAGATAATATGGCTGAATATGCTAATGAAATGAAATACTTGCACCCATTAAGCAAACCCACATATATAGACTAACAAGAATACTCGTTGCTAGATCTACCCAAGTAAAACACTTTACCTAAGAATCTCTTATATGCAATCACCATGCCAAAACTTTACAATGTTACCTCATATGTAGCAAGAAAAAAAATACTTGTTGCTCTTCCAATATCCTCCAAAGCTTCTCTTTTATTACTAAAAAATGGATCTTGGAGAAATACTTGCTCCAAAACACTAAGAGCCAAAGAATGGATGAAAGATGGACAAGAAAGAGAGAGAGAGATATGAAAATCAAGTAACATAACAATAGCTCAAGATATGGTGAGGAGGGAGAGAGAAAATGTATATATTTATACTTGGAGAGACAAACCTACCTCTCTTGGATTAATGCCAAGTTTCCACCACCAAGAACAAGGTGAGATCCCAAGGAGGGGGGTGCACCATCTAGGGTTTGAGAGGTGGATCCATGAGGTGGATGAGTGGGAAAGTGTTGGGATCAAGAAAAAGAGGTAGTGGGAGGCTAGGGAAAGTGTGCCAAGTGAGAGAAGGGGCCCCAAATTATTTAAAATAATTTTTAGAATTTTCCACTTGAAGGGGGGCATAACTTCTCAAGGAGGGCGCACCACTTTAGGGTTTGGATAGGAAAGGGAGGCAATAAATGAAAGGAGGGGAGTGGATATGAGTTAGGAGGTGATGTGGGGGGTGATGGAAGGCACACAAAGCAATAAAGGGGTCCACCACCCCTTCTAGACACAACTTACAACATTTCACTCACAAGGGGGGAGTAAATCCTCTAGGGGGCATGAGGGTTGAGTGGTGTGAGGGGGTGAGTGGTTAGGAAAAGGTTAAATCAAGTTGGTTTGGGTAGGAATGGGTTAGGAAACCTCTCTCCATATTTATCCACATTTTCATCACCCTTTTACTCATTATTACAAAAATTACATTTTTGCTATGTCATGACCTAGCAATTAAAATTGTTGTTTTTGACTGACTGACACTCTGGGTGGACAAACCCATAGCAGAAGTTGTCCAACAGAGTTGAAACTTGGTCCATGGGTGTAGGGAGTGTATTTCCATTTATTTTGAGCACAAATACCCCTATCAAAAGTCCAAGGACCTAGTTTTTACAATTTTTGCTCAAAAATAATTAATTAAATAAATAATTAAACCTCCAAACTTAGGGAAATTTAATTAAAAATTAATTAATTAAAAAAAAAACTAATCTAGACTCAACGGAATTCCGTGAAACTTTATAAGATGTCTTGCATGGTCATTTACATCATTCCTAAACAATATTTGTCATAGGATAATCCCATTAGAATGCCATTCACCACTTTGGAGGAATTATTGCAAGTGTGAGCTAAAAACTCAAGGGAAATCAATAAGGCTCAAAAGCCCAATTGATAACCCAAGGATAAAAAACCATCGGTGAAAGAAAATCTCCAAATGAACCGATCCTGAGGTAATTGACCTAACTATGACCCATGCAGACCTATTACATTATTGACCCACGCAGGGGTGGGGAAATTCCAGTTACAAAAAGAAGTGCTAGGGTAAAAAATGCCCTGTAGAACCAAAATATTCGACAAATCAACATCTGATGATGCATCTCTTCATGGCACATGGAGTTGACCCCCTAGTTGGAGAGGCGGTCAACACAACCCTAACATAGTTAAATAGGGTCTACCCCCCTTAGCTTCTCTAGGAGTGAGCCTAGACGAAAGAAGTCCATATCAAGGTGATAGTGGGTTTGGACTTAGGCTTGTGCCTCCAAGGACACACCAAGTGGGTTGGAGACTTCTCCATGTTAGTATGTGTGTATAAGGATGAAAACATTCCCTATGGATAGGTTGAACTTCATTGATACAACTTTTTTCCTCAAGGATGATGAGTACATTGATATCATGGAGGAACACCTTGAGGAAATCAGGAAGAGGGCAGCTAGACGAGCTCAGTTAGAACTTGGAAGTATTGAACCAAATGGATGAAGTCTTGAAGGACAAGTTGAGGAAAAATGAAATATTGACATACTCAAGAAGAAACAAAGTGCCAGTCCCACCACCTCAAGCAACAAAGGAAGTGCCTCCACCTCCTCCACCTCCAGTTCATGAATACTTCCACAACCTACACCAACAAATGAGGAGGATGAATATGTCGGTACCTGTGGTGGAGATGTGAAAGATTC
The DNA here is from genome assembly GCA_009831015.1 of Picea engelmannii. NCBI lineage: Eukaryota > Viridiplantae > Streptophyta > Pinopsida > Pinales > Pinaceae > Picea > Picea engelmannii. The sequence continues at coordinate 507,532 of ML791918.1, forward strand.
CTTCCATAAGAAGAGAAGTTTTGAAGGCATTAAAGGTACAAGATGAAGCAGGGGATCCTCCGGTGATCCTAAATACTATGTATCATGGGAGCCATAGAGAGAACAATCCTCATTTTTATCTTTCCTTGGGCATAAATGATTTTTGTTTGAATATCCATTTTATCTTTCCTTGGGCATAAACGATTTTTGTTTGAATAATTGTATGTTTGATTTTGGAGCTTTGACAAATGTAATGTCTCTAAAGGTCATGAAACAACTTGGTTTGAAGACAACCTGCCCTTATGGAAACGTTTGTGGTATTTGTTACCCCCCATTTCTAGGGGTAACTAAAGAGATGATGTCTCAAGGCCCTCAGGTTGCAGACATGGAGTACTGAGAGATATACAAGTAGGAAAATCCCCACATCACACCACCCATCACCATGAGATTGATGACTACACCATTCACCACACCAGCTTGGCTCATAGAGGACGACAGGTCTTGATCCATGAGGTAACAAGTCTAGTGTTGTGGCAAGTGTCATTTTAATAAATGAAGCATTTGAATATGTTGCAAAAATTCTTTTCTTTATTTTGAAAACATTTTCTTGGAAACTATGCTCTTTGCCTTATTTAACCTTGGTGGTTGACATTGTTTTCCTAGTAAGTGATCACCCTCGGGGAAAGGGTTACTACTGGGGGGTCTCCTTGATGAGTCATCATACCGCTCCCGCACATACTTACCACTTTCCATGCTTCTTTCCTTTTGTTTCCTCATCTTTTGGGTTTATGAGCCACATTGACCCAAGAAGGGATTGTACTTCATTTCATGGGAAGAAGGGGTTGAAGGCCTAGAGGCTTGTAGCTGGAAAAAGATAAAAGCCAATCATAAACCTTCCAGATGCTCGCCCAAGGATCTCGAGAACAATGAAATGTTTCTCACAAAAAATTTGAGGGGCCCATAAAATAATAACTAATTGAACATGCCAACCAAGGTAGAGCACGTGTGGGCAATGTTTTTCATGCTTAGGTAGAAGTCCCACACATCATCTTCAATTTGGGGAAGCACAGTGTGACCAAGGTAGAGTTAAAGTGAGCAATGTTTTTCATGCTTAGGTAGAAGTCCCACTTTAGCTTCAACTTGGAAACACTCTAATTAAATAATGGAAAAAAGGGCTTGGAAAAATGTTGCATCGTAGATGAAGGGCAGCACACCCTCTACAAAGGCACCTGTTATCGCACAAGTTGTAGGTTGGGCAAAGCCCGACCCAACCACCAAGTGGCGACAACTTAAGGACACTATACCCAATGTCCCCTCGATATAGGTCCCGTGCTTCAAGGTTGACTAGGTCACTCTAGGGAGGCAATCCCAGTGACCCTAGTGGGAGTGGAGGGGGGAAACAAAAAAGGAAAGACTGAAGCCCCTAGAGGTCAATATTCTAGATGAAAAAGAAAGGGTGAAAATGAGTCTTAGGTTGTTTTGAGGTTGCCAAAGCCTTGGATGAATTGTCGAGAAGTTGGTACCTACCCGAGACACAAGGAAAACCACTATGCAGTATAATATGTTAGTTGGATCAGCAAGCTAGGATTTTTGTCCCTGATTTGCAGCAATAAATGACAGTATATATCAACAGTAAAACAAGTACTAAAGCTGCTAGAAAGATTGCTCAAAGTCAAATGAAATATGCTTGAAACAAAGTAGATAATTACTAAAGAATTTCATGATCTATATCATGAGACTTTAGCAATTGATTATGGATATCATAAAAGATGTATTCAGAAGCATTTTTCAGCCTTATGGCTGTAGCAAACTTCTTGTGATAGCATAGAATTTAACCACTAAAACTTGCAAAGAAACCACTAAAAAATTGTATTAAAACAAGTAGAATAAATTGACAAATTCTTAGCAACTTTTGACTGTGAAAACACAAGTTATGAGTGACTTTAGGTTAGGGTTTCTATAGTGAAATTACCATCCTTATGGCTGTAGCAAACCAACACTTATTGCAGAAAATTTATCCAATCAAATCAGCCCCTAGTAAGCTCAATAAGTGCGGCTAGGTTAGTAGAATGTTAGGGCAGATTTTTAGGCCTAGTATAGGGTTAGTTTAGGAGATAATTAGAGTTAGTAGGCTAGGGTTAGAGCAGCCCTAATGGCTGTAGGTTAGTTTTACTACAGACGCAATAAAATATGGTTGATAGGGGACACCTCAATGAGGCAAGGGAGCCAAAGGCTCAAAGAACACTTTCCCAAAGAGGTAATCTTAAAACTTGAAAATTTCATGTTTACCAAGGCAACAATTTATTTCTCCAATGCAACAAGTAAATGGCTAGTTCCCTAAAAAATGGGTTAATCGAGTCAAGCAAAGAAATATCTAGAGATACTACCTCCTTCGGGGTGTAAATCCTCTTACTCCCCAAGGCAAGTATCTCTAGCTAGGGTTTAAGCTAAGAGGGTGTATGCCCTTCTCTTAGCAAACCCTTGTTAAATCAATAGCATATAAGCATAAAATGATGGAGACTATGGTGGGGGTGTATGCCCTTATACTTCCCACCTAGCTCTAGCAAATAAACCTTGACTTGATCAACAAATGATAGCACAATGTAAAAAAAATCTTACCAATTCAAGGAAAAAGCTAAGACAAACCACCACAAAATCTAGAGAAAAGCCTTCCAAGGCTAGCGCATCACTTCCATCAACCAATAATCCAAGAAATGGATATAAACAAGAACACAAGAGAGAGAACTAGCCAAAGAGAGTGAAAATTTCAGTCCAAGTACTTCTCCGAGATGGGAGAGTTATGTTTGAAATGAGATCTTATGATCTCTATTTATACAAAATTTCACTGACATAGTTTGTCCACATAATTAAGGGTAAGCCACAAGACAAAACCCTAATATTTCCCCTTTTTACAAAGTAATTTTAAACAATTCACTTTAATTTCACTTTTGCACAAACTTGAAAAACCCTAGTTTATAAAGACGTCACCCCTTTAGGGGACGTTTTGGCACTAGGAGAAGGTCGTTGGTGATGGAGGAGTGTAGAAAGGATTCCCAAAGCCACATGTCAAGCATCCAAATAACTTCCTTCATGGTCAAAGCGTCAAGCCCCTCAAAACATCCTTGTGCCAATGCATGTCAACCTCACCACAAAACCCTAACCCCCCTAGGTTACGTCATGCCTCTAAAGGTGATGTTTTTCCTCTCCTAGGCAGAACGTTTGGCATGTGGGGGCTAGGTTATGTTGTCCAAACCATATTCTAGGATTTCAAAGTTTGATCTCTCTCATCTAGTATGCGGGCCCTTGGCATCCACCTGTGGGATTCAAGCCCCATGTTAGCTCAAACTAGGCTTGTTCTTCCAAAATTGTCCACCAACTAGGTCCTGCAAAGACAAATAATCATGCCCTCCAAGGATCTCAAGTCATAACATCATGATAAGTGAATCCAATCAATAAATGAGCTACCTAAGCATGTGCATCAAAGATTACTATGTCAAATACTTAAGTGCTCAAAGACATTATGCGACTTGTCAAGCTTGAATATGGGAGGATTGATGAGCTATCCTATTGGGTAGATCTTGCCCTAGGTCAAGGAGAGTTTCCAAGAGATCCCTCTCTAATCCATGTAAAGTGGGTGAAGTGGTTAGGGTCAAGACTCAATGGGCATAGGGTTCATGACATATAAGGGGTTGTAGTGTATCATTCATGGGTGCCTTTGTATAGGGTGCGTGGTACCTTCGCTTGCAAATGCACTTTTTCCAAACCCATTATTTTTCCATTCTTTGTTTATTTCATAATTTAAGGACAATTTGAAGGCCACTGCTCTGGCATGGTGTCCAGATAATGACAGTGTCACCCACAGATACCCAGTAAAAATGAGAAGGTTGGTTCATGATGAGACCCCCTTTCTCTCAGCCATGCAATTGAGAGCCATTACCCTGGCTTGGTGACTAGATGATGGTAATGTCATACCACTATATATCCATGGAAATTATAGGTCAGCTCGTGATGGGACCTCCTATCCTCCAACTAACCTTTTAAGCATTCTTAATCATATTTCTTGTGGGTCCCTCATTTCTCAAAGATAAGCATTTCATTGCTTTCTTGGGTGATCCCTGGGAGAAGCATCTAGAAGGTTCATACATAGGATTTTATCTTTTACCCCACATCAATCCCTCTGGGCCTTCATCCCCTTCTTCCCATAGAATGAGGGACAACCCCTTCTTGGGTCAATACACCCTAAAATCCCAAGAGATAAGGAAACGGGGGGAAATAGTGATGAAAAGTGGTAAAGTATGGTCAGGAACAGTATGATGGCTCTTCAAGGGAGTTCCTAGTAGCAAACCCATCCCCAAGGAAGACCACTTACTATGGCACAATGTCAACCACCAAGGTGAATTGGGGGAAAAGGCATAATGTCCAAGCATATATCATGAAATCTAAAGCAATCTAAGATACAACATACTTAAATGCCTCAAATATTGAAATGATGCTCACCATAATACTGAATTGTACCTCATGGATCAAGGCCCATTGCCTTCCGGAAGCCAGCTGGTATGGTGGATTCCATCTGAAAATCTATGACCTCTGTGGTGGTGAGAAGGGTCTCCATCTGTGCAAAAGGATACTTCTAGTCATGTAGTCTCTCGACACTCCATATCTACAACCTGAGGACCTCGAGACATAATCTCCTTAGTTATCCACAAAATGGGGATAACAACACCCATAAATGAGAAAATATGAGCCCTTGTATGTCAAGAAACCCCATGCCCAAAAGTATTACCCCCATCCACCTCATACTCCTCACATGACTTAGAGAGGGTCCACCTAGAAAACACTCCTTAACTTGGGAAATGATTCACCCAATAGGTCACCATGACAACCCTCCCATACCTAAATCTGGCAAGTTGCATAAGGTATTTGAGCATTTATTTATTTTGAGAGGGGGAATTTGATGCACATGTTCAGGTGGTTCTTTTATTATATATGGATAATACTTGAAATAACGCTTGTGACTTGTGAGCCTTTGGAGGGTGAATTTTCTTGTCTTTGCAAGGCCTTGACAGGTGGAAGTTATTTCGTGAAGGCACAAGGTCACTTGGACCTTCACTTGGGGCATGGAGCCCACAGGATGGATGTTTCACCCCCTCTCCTTGAACAATTGGATGATGAACGTTGCCTTTGGAGGCATGAGAGGACACCTTGGAGGAGGAGACTATCCCTCCACTTGCCCAACATTTGGCCTTGGAGGCCCAAAACGTCACACTCTATGGCATGATGTCATCTTTGAGGGCTAGGATTCGGTGGTGTTGGTGGTCTTGATAATGACTTGAAAATGTTTTTATGGAGAGAGACTTCTTGCCATGCTTTGGAGCACTAGGTGGCTTGGTCCATGGCCTTTGGAGGCCCAACGATTTCTTCTAGAGGCCAAAACGTCTCACTTGGAGGCTAATTAGGACTTGACGTCACCCCTCTTAGGGGAATATTTATGTAAATTTTGAATTATAATTTGTAGAGGGGAAAATTATGGAGGTTGGCTTCCTTACTTTGTGTTTTACCCTCAACTAAGTGGACAAATTTGTTTTGTGAGACCTTGTATAAATAAAGGTCATGACATTTCATTTACACATATCATAACACTTGAGAATTACATAAGCTTGGCTGAAATTTTAGCCCTCTTTGGGCAAATCGCATGTCTCTCTCTTGTGAAAATTTTGGATGCTTGATACTTGTCTCTTGGAGGAAAAGTGGTGCGCTAGCTCTCTTGGGGCTTGTTCTTGCTTTGTGATGGAATATGCTTGGTAGATGCGGGTTTATCTTGCTATCTTTGGAATTGGTAAGGAATTTCTACATATTGTTGATGTTTCTCTCTTATTTCATGGTTATTCTTGTCTAAACCCTTGGAGGTGTATAAGGGAATACACCCTCCACCAAGTCTATCATAATTGTTGTTGGATAAGTTATTGCAAAGGTTGCTAGGAGGAGTAAAAGGGCTTACACCCTCCTAGATTTACCTTGTTGGATTTAATTTCTCTAAGAAGTAAAAGGGATTACACCCCTAGGGAAGTAGTAAGTCTAACTCTTACACCCAAGAATTCATAACCCAATTGGAAAGGCACTAGTCCAATTTGCATTGGAGAAATAAAATCATTAAATTGATATACGTGAAATTTTGAGATATTGTGTTTGTTCAAATTGGAATTTTTTCTTAGTGTCATAAGTTTGCTTGAGCCACTAGGGCATCTAGCTTAGCCTTGTAACTCTCTTGTTGTAATAAATTTAATTCTACAACCATTAGGGCTGCAACAAAACTCTCTTAAACTCTTTCATTTCTCACTACTCTACCATTAAAATTTGCTTGCAAGTTGCCATAACTAACCTACTTGTCATTTTCTATCTTTAGGGTTGATTGTTTGTTAATTTTAGTGGTTAGATTTTTCTGCTGTAGAAATTGTTTGCTACAGCCACTTGGTTGTTATAATAATTTACTGATAAACATCCCTAAAATCCATTTAAGTCTTATTCTATTCTGTGGAAGTTAAACTGGTCATTGCTAGCTTAGTTTCTAGTATCTTTCACTTGACTTTTAGCAACATATTTTGCAGCCACTTACTAGTTTACTTTGCTGATATAAATATGATATATTGATGCAATTTAGGACATACAACTTTCCTTGCTTGTCCCCTTGGTTATTTGGCTTGTATCTCAATCAATTGTCTTGTTTTGGGTAGGGCTAACACTGTGGTGTAGTTACTCAACACTTGGAAACCATTCCTTAGCCACAAGACCTCTTCTTCAAGCCTTTATCCATCTCCAAAACTAACTTATGGGGTTTCATTGGCCACTCTACCACTTTCCACCTCAATCCCCCTAGGGTCACCGGGATTCCTACCTTGTGGTGACATATCATCACTAAAGCGAGGGGAGTGTTTATCTAAGGTGACAGTGTGTAGGTACTCCCATAGTTGTCTCACTCTTGTGGATTGGGTCAGGCTTTTCCCAACCTACAATTTGTGTGATAACAATATTGATTCAAATAAGGTGAAAGTGTATGGTCTCATAGAACATGTGGAGGTATAATTGCAGGCCTTTCCCCACATCAGCCTCACCATGAATATAATTGTAATTGATATACCATATGCTTGGGGCATTCTCTTGTCAAGAAGTTGGTCCACTACCCTTGGGGGATTTCTTAGTATGGACCTTACTCATGCACATATCCCTATGGGGAATGGAACATTTGAGATTTTATACAGTCAACATGTTGCAAAGAATAATGTAGTTGACCCAAAAATCCCAGACTATTGGAGTGACTGTGAGTATGATGTGGCACCTCAGGTCTTTGAGTATGATCCTTTGGATTTTCCTTTTGCACAAGAGGATTGTATTGGTACATTACTTACGAAGACATACAAATATAAGGAGAAGCTTTCAAAATACCAAGGAAAATATACAAGGTCCATCAAAATACTCAAGAAGGATGAAGATAACAAAAATAAAGAGCGAGAAGAAGCCATCAAGGACATGATCAAGACAGATCCACCTACACAACTGTATATTGAATACATACCTTATGTTGAATTTGATGAAGGCAGCCTTGCACTCATGTGGGATAAAAGGAAGGGAAAGCCAAAATATGACAAGGCAAGTGAAGCTCTATGGCTTGACCCTTACATTGTCAAGAAGAAGTTAGAGAAGGGTGCTTACTATTTATCTGCCATGGATGGGAGGAAGATGCCATTACTAGTTGATGGGTCTATACAATCAACATGTTGTAAAGAATAATGTAGTTGACCCCAAAATCCCAGACTATTGGAGTGACTGTGAGTATGATGTGGCACCTCAGGTCTTTGAGTATGATCCTTTGGATTTTCCTTTTGCACAAGAATATTGTATTGGTACATTACTTCCGAAGACATACAAATATAAGGAGAAGCTTTCAAAATACCAAGGAAAATATCCAGGTTCCATCAAAATACTCAAGAAGGATGAAGATAACAAAAATAAAGAGTGAGAAAAATCCATCAAGGACATGATCAAGACAGATCCACCTACACAACTATATATTGAATACATACCTTATGTTGAATTTGATGAAGGCAGCCTTGCACTCATGTGGGATAAAAGGAAGGGAAAACCAAAATATGACAAGGCAAGTGAAGCTCTATGGCTTGACCCTTACATTGTCAAGAAGAAGTTAGAGAAGGGTGCTTACTATTTATCTGCCATGGATGGGAGGAATATGCCATTACTAGTTGATGGGTCTATCCTCCAACCCTATGTTGATGAGACCTGATCTCCACATGCCTTGGGCCCCAGGTACGCAGGTAGGTCATTTGCTTTCTTGCATTTGCATTTCTGTGTTCATCATAGTGTAGTTGCATTTTTCTTTCATGCTTTGCTTTACATGTTGCTTTATTTGCATCTATGCATAGTTGTTGTGGTACATTTGCTTGAATCATATTACATGTTAGTTAGAAGTTTTTGAAAAATTAAAAATTTTGTTTTTAAGGAGTAGTTGAATTTTTGAAGTTTTGATTATATGAATAAAGGGTGAGAAAACCACCCCTCGATGCTCTAATATTTTGCTTGAGTATGTGTAGACAAAGGTCTTACAAGAAGATGTTGAGGTTCTCATGTACTCTACAATGAGCACATGTCCCCATGTAGAAGCTAGATGTTACCCCCTGCAGGCTAGGGGTAACTAAGGAGATGATGTCTCGAGGCCCACAGGTTGAAGACATGGAGTGCTGAGAGCCAGATGAGCAAACATAGCCCCTCCTCTCACCACACATCACCATTGATCGACAGTAGTAGAGTCCACCACACCAACATGGACTAGAAAGGACAATTGGTCTTGCTTCATGAGGTAACAAGTCCAGTCTCATGGTAAGTGTCATTTTAATAATTCAAGCATTTAAGCATGTTGCAAAGAGTCCTTTCTTGATTATGAAAACAATTGCTTGGAAATTATACCTTTTGCCTCATTTCACCTTGGTGGTTGACATGGTTTCCTAGTAAGTGGGTCACCCTAGGGAAAATGGTTGCAACTATGGGGTCTCCTTGAAGGGTCATCATACCATTCCCGCACATACCTATCACTTTCCACACCTCTTCCATTTTGTTTCCTCATATTTTGGGTTTTCGGGCTTATTGACCCCAAGAAGGGCATGTACCTCATTTCATAGGAAGAAGGGGCTAAAGGCCCAGAGGTGTTGTAACTGGAAAAATTTAAAAGCCATAAGCTATCCCTCTAGATGCTTGCCCTAAGATACTAAGAATAGTGAAATGCTTCTCCATAAAAATTGAAGGACCTTTAAAAAATAAAACACATAATTAATAAATATCCCACTTGTTGGGGGAATGCATTTGTGTGTCTTTTACTTTCCTTGCACATGGATCTCAATGTGTTCCTAACTTCAAATGGCATTGCGGTGCTCCTTACTTTCCATTGCACATAACAGTCAATGTTTTGGACCATAATAAATTAATGGAAAATAAAAGGGCTTGGAAAAAGGTTGCATTGCAAACGAGGGATGCAACACACCCTCCACAAAGGCACCTATAAATGAGACAATATGAGCCCTTGATATGTCAAGAACCCTGTGCCCAAAAGTCATACCCCCATCCACCTCATATTCATTACATGAATTAGAGAGGGTCTTCTTGGGAAACACTCCTTGACTTGGGGATTGGTCTACCCAATAGGGCACCATGACAACTCTCCCATACTTAAATTTGGCAAATTTTATAAGGTCTTTGAGCATTTTTTTAGTTTGAAAAGTGGGGATTTAATGCACATGTTTGGGTGGTTCTTTTATTAAATGTGGCTTACTTGGCATGATATGTGTGACTTGTGGACCCTTGGAGGGCATACTTGTTTGTCTTTGCAGGACCTTGCCATGTGAAAGCTATTCCATGGAGGAATTGTGCCATTTTGACCTTCATGGGGGGTTGAAGACCCCAAGGATGGACGTTGTTGCCATCCTTATACACACCTACTAACGTGGAGAAGTCTCCAACCCACTTGGTTTGTCCTTAGAGGCACAAATCTAAGTCTAGACCCACTGTCACCTCATTCTAGACCTCTTTCGTCTAGGCTCACTCCTAGGGAATCCAATGGGGGTAGACCCTATTAAACTATGTGAAGTTTGATTAATGATCTAGGAGTTAATTGAGTTAATTGTTAAGAAAACCCAACCCAATGAAAGACAACAAATGCAAATGCACAATTCCTATAATGAAAAGCAAACCCTTTATTTGGAAACAACAATTAAACCAGTGCCTAAAGATTAACAAAATGGAGTCAATGAGATATACAACAAAATAAAATTATACAACAATGAAATAATGTTATGAGATATCCACAATAAATATGAGAAGTAACTTTACACTTAGACAAATTATATTCAAATAAATAAAGAATGCTAGAAATAAGAAAGTTTTTAAACAAGTATTCACAAGAGAATTGCTTCAAAGTAAAGTGCTTGAAAAGTAAAATTGCATGGAAAGCAAATTACACAACTTAAATAGTAAAATTACTTGAAAGATAAACTTGAGATATCAATGTTGTGAAAGTTGTGTTGATTGATTTTATCAAATTTTAGGTCTCTCTTGAATTAGGGGGAATTAAGTGTGATAGATACAAGCTTAAACTATGTGACTACCCCGATTCTTATCCCTTCAACCAAAAGGAAGTGTTGGGTGCTCAAGAAGAAGGACAAACAAGGTCCTTCCCTAGCTCCATGGGTCAAATCCAGAATGCTTGGGTGCTCAAGCAAGGAGGACACGTAGTGTCATGAAGCCGTCCCCAACTTCAACCCCTTGTAGCCTCCCAAATCACCCTTTTTGGTGGTAGAAGCAATATGAATTTGGGTGCCTAATTAGTCTAGCCTCTCCATCCTTTTCCTTTTCTTAGTTACACAAGATCCACAAAGTGGCAAGGGGAGGGAATATGGGGCAAAGGCGGGGCACAAGTTTGATTATTTTGTACAAAATAAAATTTAGACTAGCCTTCACAATATTGCATGGATGGCTAGGCCAATCTCTTTGCAAGGTGTGGGTGAAATAAATTTTAAATGACTTGAAAAATAAAGTACAACCTCACAATAATGGCACACGATGGAGGACAAGCCTACCAGTTTTGGCCAAGGTGGATAAAATTAAAGAAATGTAGAAAACTAAATATAAACCTAGCCTTCACGATATTGCATGGATGACATAGCCAATCTCTTTGCAAGGTGTGGGAAAAAATACAAAGATTATTTACACTATACATAATAGAAATTAAAGTGGAGAGAATGCAAGCCCAAGAGGCTCTCTTGGGATGCTTACAATTGTTTAAAAGGTGAAGTAGAGAAGAGGGTTTGGTACCAAGACCCTTGGATGTCTCCTTGAGTGTCTTGGGGCCAAAAAGATGCAGAAATCCTCTTCTAACTTGCAAAAAACAACAAGATATTCTTGCTGGAAATTGCTAAAATGACTTGGAAAATATTATTTCAGATTATAATAATGAATAGAAATAATTAAACAAAAAAATCTGAACATAAAAATGAAAGATTAGATTGCAGATTTTTAAGGAAATAAAGCTAAAACTGATATATAAATGGCTGAAAAAGATGGATCTCTAGATCTGAAATCCACTCCTCCAAGCCTTTGGTAACCTACAGATTTTTGTAAACCCTTGCTACAAAATACAAACGGAGGTGAGAGTGATCTAACAACTTGCAAAATACTTTCCAAATTAATTAGAGACAACTCACAAAGATTAATAGTAAGACTACTACTAATCTATCCCAAGCAAAATACTTTGCTTGGGTATTCAAGTAAAATGCAAGCAAGGAAATGCAAAAGAAATAGATTGCAGCAATATTACCTCATACACAACAAACAAGGAGTCCAAGAATACTCCAAGAGACACAAAAAATCCTCCAAATCTTCTATTTTATTACATAAGACAAGATATTCCCAATGGCACCAAGAATCATGAGAGAAAATGGGAGAGAATGAGGGAGAGATGGGAGAGATTTTGGCATAATAGAGTTGTTGTGAGAATAGATGATCAAATGAGGAGGGGGATGCTTTATTTTACATGAGGGAGAGAGGAGAAACCCCTCTTTGATGAATTACAAGTGTCACCCATCCAAGAGAGAGAAAACACGTCAAGGGGGGTGCACTTTTAGGGTTTTGGTAGTGAGTTAGGGTTTGAGGGGTGAGATGTGAAGGAGGAAAACACCTTTTGACTTGTCAAACATGATTTTAGGCTATAGAAAGGGAGAAATTAGGGTTTTAGGCATTTTTTCACTTTAATTATTTACTTTTCCCTAAGTTCATGAGGAAGGGGGGTGCACTTTTCACTAGGGAGACTCACTTTTGGTTGTTTCGCTTGGCATGGGGGGGGGGTATTTTAAGTGGAAAATCACTTTTCCAACTTAGGAAAAATGTTAGGCAACCTTTCCCACTCTCTCTCATGAATGTATTCACTTTTTACAATTTTTGGCTTTTTACCTTAGCCAATTAAATCCTGACTTTTCACTGACTCTGGCTCCTCATGGACAATGACCTAGCAAAACTTGTCCAATTGAGCTGAAACTTGGTCCAAGGGTGTAGAGGGTCCTCTGACATTTTTTTTGAGTACTCACACCCCTATACAAAATCCCCAAGGACCAAAGTTTTAAATTTTACATCAAAAATAACTAAAATTTCCATTAAATGGAAAATTTTAATAAATTAAAAAAAAACTATCAGAACTTAACAGAATTCTGCAAAACTCTAGAAGATGTCTAGAATGGTCATTTAAAACATTCCTAAACCTTAGTCACCCCTTGGGATTGATCATTAGAATTCCTTTCACCACTATGGAGGATTATTGCGAGTGAAAAACTCAAGGATAATTAAAATAACTTGTTAGGCCAGATTAATTACCTGAGGAAAAAAAACACTCGATGAAAGGACTTCTCTAATGATAAATTCCTAGGCAAATAACCTAAAAAATGACTCATGTTGACCTATTATATTATTATCCCATGCAGGGGAACGGGCATTCTGATTACATAAAAAGATGTGTTGGGGACAAAATTTGCCCTGCTGAGCCATAAGTCTTCAAAATATGTTGCACCATATGGTACATAGATTCATGGTACATGACATTGAACCCTAATTGAAATAGGTAGTCAATAGATTCCATACCCCACATGATGGGAAGGGGACCTCGAAGCTCTTATGCACATGAAGTGATGAACGTTGTCTTTGAAGGCACTTTGACAGCACTAGAGGATGACATCATAGCCCTTTGCACTTGGATGTTAGCCTTTGGAGGCCTAGGACGTCACCTCCTAGGCCCTTGATGTTATGTGGAGGCTAGGGTTTTGGTGGGCTTGATGGTACTGGACGTGATGTGATGTGGTTTGAAGGAAGTAGAGGCATGGCATGACACCCTAGCACATGAGAGCTTGACACATTACTTGTGGAGGCCCAACGACTTGCATCTTGAGGCTCAAAGTCTCACTTTGAGGCTCAACGTCACCCTTCTAGGGCTTGGCGTGACCCTTTGAAGGTTTTACTTTATGTAAATTTTATATTTGTAGTTTGTAGAGGAAAATAAAGGGGGTAGACCCTCTTTTAATTTGTTGTTGACTTTTTTTATATTGACAAATTGGTTTAGATGGCCTCATTATTCATATAAATAGAGGCCATATCATTTTCATTTGGAGAACTCATCACTTGAGAATTACATAACTCTTGTCTAAAATTTTCGCCCTACTTGGGCAAGTTGCTATCTCTTGTCTCTTCTGAAAATGGATGTTTTACTTGTTTATTGGTGGAAGAAAGGCTAGCAACTTCTCTTGGATGCTTGTTCTTGCAATTTTGATGGAAAATCTTGGATAAATAAGGGTTTTGCATGCTATCTCTTGGATTAGGTAAGGAATTTATGCAATTTTGTGTATTTCTTCTTGATTTCAAGGTTATTTTTTCAAACCCTTGGAGGAGTATAAAGGCATACACCCTCCATCAAGGAATTTCTCTATATTGTTATTGAAATGGCTTAAGGATTGCTACAAGGAGTAAAAAGGCTTACACCCTTGTAGGAAAACCTTTATAAGGTTTGTTTTATCTATGGAGTAAAAAGGATTACACCCCTAGAAGAGTAATAAATCTTAGCTCAAAGCAAGAGATTCCATTACCCAATAGATAAGACACTAATCTTTGCATTGGAGATTGAATATTGTTGCATTGGTAAACATGAATTTTGAGATATTGAATTGTTCAAGTGTGGATCTAGATTCTATATGTTGTTAGCTCTCTTGTCCTCTAAGGGCATCTTGATTGGCTAAGTGTTTGAGCTATTGTAATAAACATTAATCTACAGCCATTAGGGCTGCAACAAACTCACCTCTCTTACTCTTTTACAACTTTTCTACTGCTGAAATTCACTTGCAAGATGTCATAATAGATCTATTGTTTAAGAGATTTTTTTGGATGGTTTGCTTGTTGATTTTAGTGGCTAGAACTTGCTGCTGTAGAAAATTTTTTCTACAGCCATAAGGCTGTTATACAAGTATGCTGATAACACTCATTAAAAACCCTCTCTTGTTATCAAAGTCTTGGTTTCGACATTGGAAGATTGTCTATTAATTGCTAGCCTTATTTCCAACATCATACACTTGATTTTGATGGTTTAATTTGCAGTTGTCATAGTCTCTTTACTGCTTATATATATTTTCATACTGCTGCAATGTTGGGACAACAAGGTTTCTTGTTGATTCCCCATCAGTTTTGAGGCTTGTATCATCATATATTGTCTTATTTGGGCAGGTCTAACATTGTTTTGTAGCTACACAACCTTGGAAATCATTTACCAGAGCTCCTAAGACTCTTTCCCCAAGCCTCATTCTCATCCTTGAGCATGATCTATAGGGGTACTCTTCGAGCTCCTTACTTCTCCCATCGCAATCCCCCTAGGGTCACCCGGTAAACCTCCCTTGTGTTGGACTTGTCCTTCACTAAAATGAGGGGGACATCTATTGAGGTGATAATGATAGGTGTTACTAGTTGTGTCACGCACTTGGTGTTTGGGTTGGGATTTGCCCAAACTACAAACTGTGCGATAATAGGGCTTGGAGTTGAACCTGCTAAAAATAGAAAGTTCTTGCATGTCGCCCAGAAAAGTGCCATCAGACCTAGAATCATGCAAGGACCATCCTTCTATGCTCAAAACTGATCCAAACTATCAAGAGACCCACTCAAACCGTGTCTCCTAAAAATTAGGGACGCGAGTTGTACGTAAACATATCTCTCAAATGCATGGAAACCAAGCTAACTCTAACTTTGAACCAAACAACCATGTATTGATCATATACCTGTCTCTAATGGGAACCAACTTCTTGCTCAACACAAGTGATAAACTCTAGGAGAATCTCAGAATGCCATCCAAAATAGTGCATGCTAGCTCTTAACCCTCAAGATTTCCAAGGGTGGAAATCTAGGGGTGAATAGGTCATTAACATGCAAGGGTCTCATATGGTCTCATTTCCATGGGTGCCTTTGTGGAGGGTGCGTTGCATCATTGGGTTACCTTTCGTCTAGGGTGCAACCTTTTTCCAAGCCCTATAATTGCCTTTTTCTTTAGTTTCTTTAGATAATTTTCAAGTCCCCTTTATAGGGTTTCTTGATTTTATACATTAAATGTGTTTCCTTTCAAGAGAGATACTTACAAGTCCTTTTCAAATAGGTGAGGCTCTTATTCACACTCAGGACTTAGGGCGGGCTCCTGGAAAGGTAGAGCTCAAGTTTGGGACTGTAGCTTTTGTGTCCTTTTGTATCCCTACCATTGCATTTTGATTGTGGTTGCTCTTTCCTTTTTATATATTTATTGACGCTAGATGCAACAACCTCTAGGCTTGTAGCCTCTCTTCCATAAGAGAATGAGGTACAAGCCCCTTTTTGGGGTACATGTAACCTGAAGAACCAAAAGACGAGGATATGGAGGGGAAAAAATGGAAAGTGATGAAAATGATTGGGAATGGTACGATGACCCATTAGAAGGAACCCCTAGTAGCACCCATTTCTCTAAATGTGAGAAACTTACTAGAAAATTAGGATAACCACCAGAGTGAAACAAGGTAAAGAGCATAACTTTCAAGCAAACATTTCATAATCATAAAGGACCCTTTGAAACTTATCCAAATGCCCAAAATATTAAAACGATACTCACTATGAGACTTGACTAGTTACCTCGTGAAGCAAGACTTGTCGCCCTCTATGGACTAGGCTAGTGTGGCGGAGGCTACTCTGCTGATGCTGATGATGGTGAAGCATGGTGAAGAAGAGGGGATTTATCGACTGTGTTGTCCATCTAGCTCTCGACATGTCTACTACCTACGGGCCTTGAGACATCATCTCCTTAGTTACCCCTAGGCTGGGGGGGGTAAAAGGGTACACTACAGAAAATATGGGGTGTAACATGGAGAACCTAGCTCCCTCACATGCTCTTGAGACAGGGAGAGTGCTCCCTAAAATGCTCCCACGAACATTTGCTTTTTTTTCATTTTTATTTTTTTTCTCTTAAAGGTTAAGGTTAGTTTTTAGGGTAAAGTCAAGGGGGAAACAAAAGCACATTCTTCCTTATGGTTTTTATTATTACATTCATCTTTAAGAGCTTGGAGTGGGAAGATTGAACTTGGTCTTGGAGCTTGAATTTTGAGTGGGCAGAATGAGCTTGGATTGGGCAACAAATTTGTGAGAGCTTGGAGGAGAGAATAAAGGCCATCATAGTCACATTCTACTATTGGAAATAGTTAGAGAGATAAATAGGTAAACCCAAAGCCCGTTCTTTGTAGTTTTTTGTATATACTTGTGTTGTTTGGTTGTGGTGCTTTCCTCTTCTCCTACTCTTTTCCCATTCCTTCTTCTCCCTCATTCTATTGTAGGTTGTTCATCTAAGACTTGAGGAAAATTCTCTTGTGGTTTATGCTTCCAATTTTCATTCACATGGTGTTGGTGGGAAATAGGCATGAGAGGGGAGAGGAGGTGGAACCACTAAATTTTTATGTAGGCACGATTGTCATCAAGGAAAACCTTACACCTGTTTATATACATGTGTGAGTAGCTAAGTTGCATGATGTTACCACTGAGAGTCACCCTCAGACTGCAAGAGGATAAGCCCAATACCCATCAAAATGCAATGTATTAAAATGGTTTGAGTAGGTGGATCAACGAGACTTTAAAGAAAGGAAGAGACGACAGATATCACTGCAGATCAGTGATGGACCGTTGGGCTACAAAGTCATAAGTATTCTACTCAATGAAGGCATTTAAACTTCTTATCAGACAAATGATTTGTTTAAAAGGTAAAGGGAAGAAATAAGGATTTAACATAGAGATGAAAATTTACTAAGAAAAGATCCTCTCGGCAAAGAAAATTAGATGTGTCCGAATAATGAACACTGAAATATGGGAAAGATGAAAACAGATCCTATACCACCTCAGGAATCCATAAATCAAATATGCTACATCCAGACAAGAAGAAAAAATAGAATGTGTCTGAGCGATAAATGATGAAACATGGGCAAGATGACAGTAGATCCTTTACCGCCTCAGGAATCCATAAATCAAAGATGCTACATCCAAAAAAGAAGAAAAACAAAATGTGTTTGAGTGATAAATGATGAAACATGGGAAAGATGACAACAGATCTTCTACCGCCTCAAGAATCCATAAATCAAATATGCTACATCCAGAAAAGAAGAAAAACATAATTGAAACTTAGAAGACAGTCTGATAAAAAAAACTCAAAGGAATATTTAATAACATAATAGCTTACAACCCCTGCCCCTCAGACTTACAAACTGAAAAATATAGTGTCATGCTCCCAAAACTCTCTCGGCTCTCCAACCTCTAACCCCCCCCCTTTTGTTTTTCATCTAATGCATTTTATAATCAAAACAATAGTCAACAGCTTAGGAGTGTGAGATGGCGCTCCTATCCTAGGGTTCTTCATGTGTGTCTTTCTTCTGTCAGAAGGAAATTCAGGTCAGCATGGGTCTGCAAGAGCAACTGCCCTCTATGGTACCTTGGGCTAACATATTTCTGTCTCCATGGCCAGACCCTCCATGCTTCTATTTATGAAGGCAGTCGACGTTTCAACCACTAGTCCCTTGCTCCATTAACTGATCTTTCCTTGGGATCGAGACAAGACTTAATGCCTAGGGGGATTCCACACGCTGACCTTGGATTTGACGTTATATAAGCACATGATTGAGGGGACGTCAAAGGAAGTTTGGATCCACACCGCTTTTGATCCCACAATTCACCACCTTCATCCATGTAGCACTTTTTCTATACCACGGTTGATTGCGGGACCGTTCAAGGATTTTAATGCTCGAGCAAGTTGCATCCCCACAATGAAGTGTGGCCATTGATTTAGTCGCGGTCCACAATATGGGCACATCTGCTAATTTAGCACCCCCGCTAAAATTTAACTACCCGCCAACTCTAGGATCCTTCTAACTGCGCTTAGAGATGGTGCTACTTTTGGTGCTCGAGGAATTTTGACGCTGAACAATAACACCTCCTGGAGGACGATCTCCCGATGCTAACATTGTGGTATGACATCACTATGTTGGCATGTCATGAAAAGACGGGTGACACGTGTCACGCGGAAATGAGCAAATGACGCAACCAAATGGCTTGGAATGAGTGCCACATGTCGACACCAGATGGATGCCACATGTCACAACTGATGAGGGAACCACATGTCAGAATTGATAGGTGCCAAGTACTTTGGCATTTCAGACATGTAGAGCTGGCATAACTCTTAGAATAGTACGGGCCCGGGTGACATGGCAACTTGAAATGAATGCTGAAGCTCTGAAGTGAATGACGACTATCGATCTGATGAGGACACGTGACAGAGATTTGTGGACTCTAGGAGAAATTACTTCAGAGAAAATTGGGAGTGGGGAAGCCGAATCTCTCGAAGCTGAAACTCCCGAAGTAAATCTTGACCATCTGATTTGGAAGGACACGCGACATAGATTTGTGGACTCCGAGAGGAATTACTTCAAAGGAAATCAGGATTGGGGAAGTCAAAACCCGAACTCTTGAAGTAAATATTGACAGTCCTATATGGAAGGACACGCGACAAAGATCCATGTCCTCCGGGAGAAAGTGCTCCGGAGGAAAACGAGATGGGCAGAGCCAAAACCCCCGAAGCCCGAATTGCCAAAGTAAATCGTGACTGTCCGTTGGAGGAGGACGCATGGCTCTTGATCTACAAATCTGGGGCTTCTAACTGGTCGTTAATCCTTATGCAACTTTGACATTCTGAATGCATGAGATTCGTTGATCTGAACCGCTCCTGGGATCTCCATCGTTGAAAAATGAACTTGTTGGTTGTTTGTATTTCGAGCCCGAAATGGGCTGCTTTTTAATGTCAAATTTGGCAGTTTCCTATGCAACAAAGGACTTGGTCATCCTGTGACCCTTTGACAACTTTATGTGATAACATTGGGCTCCACAGGGGATGACATGCTCCCTATGAGCTGCCAAGAACAAGCAATTCCAATGCCTTAGCTGTTGGGTTGTGGAGTCGAGCTGAAATACATTTTTCTGAAGGCAACAGGCTCACATGTATACTACTCTACTTAGAAAAATAAAACAAACACACATGCTCCATATGGATTTTATTTATGTACAATCCTAAACTAGCCAATTTTTACAATGTGCTAGGTGAAAACAAACTTCCACCATAGCCACTCAAGTAACTTCCTAACTGGAAACTTACTTACTCGGCCACTGATCAACAATGGATAATAAAACCGTGACAACAAATTAATTACATTCTTCAAATTACCTCCCAATGTAGAAGGTAAGACAAATCTTGACGGCTTCAATACATTGAGGAAATGCAACTCCATGTACTCCCCTACAGGGTCATAAAATAGGTGATAAAACTTACTGGGTTGATAATAGAAAAATTGCTCATCTTTATAGCTGCTCACATATGGTTGAATGTTTGTTGCAAGTACAGGTGAGTGAATGGTTGATGTAGGCAGCTGATCACTTTTATTTTATCTTCTCTGAAAACCTCTGCTAGTTGATTGCAAGAAATCTCCTCATGTATATCAATGAATGGTTGCTTCTCTTTAACATGCTGCTCTTGGTAAAATATTTCATTTTCATCATAAGGCTGGATGCCAATGTTTTTTTCTTCCAAGACAAAAAATACCTCAGCATCTTCATCACTGTCTCCATAATGATCAAATAAAGGAGGCGTCTCGAATGACATATCAAGAGATATTTTCTGCCCAACATGAGAAAACTATTCTTCATTATTAAACACAGGCTGCATTTCAAGATTCAATCTAGGAAGAAATATATTATCATCATCATATGAGTCAAAAATAGGTTGCTCATATCTAGGTTTTTTAGAGACAGTGTTACAAAGAGTATCAGGCTATCAGCTTCCAGAACAGACTCAATTTCTGCAATTTCTTTATGAGATAGAAAACAAAATCTTCATCTGATGTAGATGAACAGGGAAGAAAAAGAGTTTATTCCTCATCCAAGGCATCTTATTAATTCTCACAACCTTCATAAGAATCAATTATATCCTGAACACAGTCTTTATACTTCTCACAACAACTATGCCAAATTAACTCAGAGGAATAAAACCTTTGACAATGAATATTTAAAGCCACATGAAACTCTTCGAGTGAAGAAATGCTAGAGAGCTAAAGAGAGTGTTACCAAATATGAGCGTCTCCTTGAAGAGAGTACATAAAAAACATCATAGGTATGTCTTCATGTTTGATGTCAAGTTGCTGCATCAAAGCATGAAATTCCAGAACATGCTCAACAGGGTTGTCATTCTCACCTTCATAAAATCTTGGCAGCAGATCTTGTCATTCATCAATTTGAGGCACATGATGTGGATAACCATCTATGGATGAGAAATTGAGTGGGGCAAACCTCCTAGCTGAGATAGCCTCCATAGCCATTTAATTTGTCTCAAACCAATGGATTCTCTATGGTGAAAGATGAGCAGTCGTAACAATGTGTCCATCTTCAATTCACCATCTAAAACTGAATCTCTTCGTTGTCGTTCTCCCAGAGAAGACACCTTCACTTCCATCCCCGACAATGGCACCATTAATGTTAGCACTGAGAGTCACCCTTAGACTACAAGAGCTTAAGCCCAGTACCCATCAAAATGTAATGTATTAAAATGGTTTGAGTAGGTGGATTAGAGAGACTTTAAAGAAAGGAAGAGACAACAGATATCATTGCAGATAAATGATGGACCGTTGGGCTATGGAGTCATAAGTATTCTTCTCAATGAAGGCATTTAAACTACCTATCAGACAAAGTATTTGTTTAAAAGGTAAAGGGAAGAAATAGGGATTTAACATAGGGATGAAAATTTACTAAGCAAAGATCCTCTCGGCAAAGAAAATTAGATGTGTCTGAATAATGAACACTGAAATATGGGTAAGATGACAACAGATCCTCTATCACCTCAGGAATCCATAAATCAAAGATGATACATCCAGACAAGAAGAAAAAACAGAATGTGTCTGAGTGATAAACGATGAAACATGGGCACGATGATCGTAGATCCTCTACCGCCTTAGGAATCCATAAATAAAAGATGCTACATCCAGACAAGAAGAAAAACATAATGTGTATGAGTGATAAATGATGAAACATGGGAAAGATAACAATAGATCCTCTACTACCTAAGGAATCCATAAATCAAAGATGCTACATCCAGATAAGAAGAAAAACAAAATTGAAATTTAGAAGACAATCTGATAAAAACAACTCAAAGGAATCTTCAATAACATAATAGCTTACAACCCTTGCCTCTCAAGCTTACAAACTAAAAAATAAAGTGTCATGATCCCAAAACTCTCTTGGCTCTCTAGCCTCTGAACCCCCCCCCCCTTTGTTTTTCATCTGATGCATTTTATAATCAAAGAAGTAGTCAACAGCTTAGGAGTGTGAATTGGCACTCCTATCCTAGGGTTCTTCACGTGTGTCTTTCTTCTGTCAGAAGGCAACTTGGGTCAGCATGGGTTTGCAGGAGCAACTACCCTCTATGGTACCTTGGGCTCACATATTTCTGTTGCCACGGCCAGACCCTCCATGCTTCTATTTACAGAGGCAGTCGATGTTTCAACCACCAGTCCCTTGCTCCATTAACTGATCTTTCCTCGGGATTGGGATGAGGCTTAATGCCTAGGGGGCAGCCACACGCTGCTCTTGGATTTGACGTTATATAAGCATGTTATTGCGGGGCCGTCAAAGGTGGTTTGGATCGACACCACTTTTGAGCCCGCAATTCACCACCTTCTGCCACATAGCACTTTCACTATACCATGGTTTCGATTGTGGGACCACTCAAGGATTTTAACGCTTGAGAAAGTTGCGTCCCTGCAATGAAGCGTGGCCATTGATCTAGTTGTGGTCCATGATCTGGGCACCTCTGCTAATTTAGTGCCCCCGCTAAAGTTTAACCGCTCGCCAACTCTAGGATCCTTCTAACTGCGCTTAGAGATGGCGCTACTTTTGGCGCTCAGGAACTTTTGACGCTGAATAATAACACCTCCTGGAGGATGATCTCTCGATGCTAACGTGGTGGCTTGATGTCACTATGCTGATGTGTCATGAAAAGAGGGGTGACACGTGTCATGCGGAAATGAGTGAATGATGCAACCAAATGGCCTGGAATGAGTGCCACGTGTCGGCACTAGATGGATGCCATGTGTCATGACTGATGAGGGTGCCACATGTCAAAACTGATAGGAGCCAAGTACTTTGGCATTTCGGACATGTAGAGATGGTATAACTCTCGGAATAGTACAAGCCCAGGTGACATGGAAACCTGAAATGAGTGTTGAAGCTTCAAAGTGAACGACGATCGTTGATTTGATGAGGACACACGGCACAAATATGTGGACTCTAGGATAAATTACTTCGGAGGAAATTGGGAGTAGGGAAGCCAAAACTCCCGAAGTAAATCTTGACCATTCGATCTGGAAGGACACGCGACAGAGATCTGTGGACTCCGGGAGAAATTACTTCGGAGGAAATCGGGAGTGGGGAAGCCAAAACTCCCGAAGCCCGAACTCCCAAAGTAAATCTTGACCGTTCGATATGGAAGGAAATGTGGCAGAGATCCATGCACTCCAGGAGAAAGTTCTCTGGAGGAAAACAAGATGGGCGGAGCCAAAACCCCTGAAGCCCGAACTCCTGAAGTAAATCGTGACCGTCCACTGGAGGAGGACGCGTGGCTCTTGATCTGCAACTCCAGGGCTTCTGCCTAGTCTTTAATCCTGATGCAACTTTGACATTCTGAATGCACAAGAGTCGTTGATCTGAATTGCTCTTCGGATCTTCGCCATTGAAAAATGAACCCGTCAGTTGTTTGTATTTTGAGCCCGAAATGGGCTGCTTTTGAATGCTACGTTTGGATGTTTCCTGTGCAACAAAGGACTTGGTCATCCTAAAACTATTTGACATCTTTATGTGATAACAAATGAAATGGGGAAATGTTTCTAAGTTTCTAAAACCGGGACGGTACGAAACAGGCCCTCAAAAAATGGAAACGTCGGGGGAAACGTCGTATATATATATATATATATACATATATATATATATATATATATATATATATATATATATAGCTTTTTTAAAAATAAAACATTATATTGCAAGAGAAACATAATGATACATATAAATGACATTTTAGAAGGAAAACCATGTCCATATTAACTCACATAGATGATCACTATCATTCATTACATGATGCAAGTATCAAAATCCAAAATTAGCCTTTATTGACGAGGCTTTACATCCAAAATCAGCCTTTATAAATGAGGTTGTATGTGCTGAAAATGAAAGAAAACATGAGCTAAAGGAAACTTCAATTACATATCCTAATACATATCATACTAATCCTCATCCTCATCATAAAAAATAGAACAAGATGCATGTTCAGCAGAACTAGAGCCTCGATGGGAAGAAGAGGCAATTCCACTTCCACTTGCATCATCAACAATATCAAGAGAAACAAGAGAGAGCTCTAAGTCTGGGTTTTCTGCATCCACATCCCACTCTTTATGAGGCCCACTTGTATATTATTCACCCTTACGATACACAAAGTGGAGGTTTGAATGCACATATACAAGATCCTCAACCTTCTGCGATCCCAACCTATTGCGCTTCACGGAATGAATGAAACCAAGGTGCTCCAATTCCTTTTTGTTGATGAAGAGCTTGCCACTTGTGATAGAATACGAGTGGCAAGGCTTTTCAAATATAGAAAAGGAAAAAAAAATTAAAACTGAGTGTTTGGGGGCCCCACGGCCCCCTATGTGTTTTTTTTGGCCTCTAAGACGCCTTAGAATGACCGAAACGTCGATCGTACGAGCTAGTGCAGCCGAGAAACACCATCGTTTGTATCGTATAATGTTTTCAAATAGAGAAACGTCGTATGGTACGGTCGGCGCATTTCTTGGCCATACTGTACCCGTTTCGGTGTTTCAGAACGTTTCCGACACCGAAACAGGGGGGTAGGGTGTTTCCTACAACTTAGGTGAGTAGGCATATTTGTGAGGTATTAGAGAGTGATGATAATAAGGGGGGCATTGGGATGTCAATTTTCCCTGAGATATCAAAGGAAGACAAAGAAAAATGCATCAAGATAGAGCTAGATGCACAAAGAATGCATGGAAAAGGTTCAATTTGACTCATCATATAGATTCAATGGTACCACATCTACATCCCCTCATGTTAGTGGAACCTTTGATGGATATAGAAGAACAATAGCAGATTTCCTTGATGTTGGTGGTAGGGATGAAGTGGATGAAAAAGTGGTGCAGTTTCTCTATGCCAATCACTACATTCGCGTCAGATCTTAGATTATCGTATATTCCTAGAAAATATTGAAAAAAATTGAATGGTGTTGATGCTTCATACTTGGTTGTTTCACACGTCCTTATAAAGCTATAAATCACTAACAAAGTGGAGAAACTATTAATTTATGTTTTTGGAACCATATTTTGCATACCCGTGACTAAAATTAGTTACCATTTAATTCACTTAATTACTTCGCTGGAGTTAGTTTATGATGATATGCATAAATAAATTCGCTCATATTTTTTATATTTGTAAACGTTTCGTACAAGTTCAAATTGTTTGCAAAATAATTGCATACAGAATGAGGTCAGAGGGTAGTCATTTCTTTCTCTGACTTTTCTATGGTAGGTTCTAGTTCACCATTTAGAAATGCAAAAAGGCTATAGTTAGAACCCAACCCATACTCTAATTAACCAATTGCAAAGTGAATGCCTTGATTGAAATTAAAATCAGGTATAGCTTCAAAATGTGCTTAACAACAGAGATGGGTGCCTTTAGTTGAAGCCCTATAATACTTGTGTTTAGCTTTTCTTAATACCTCAAGTTGTAATAAAGACATTTTAAGCTTAGTATATTATTATCTATGTCAAAACATTCACCGAACTTCAACCTTGAGGCTCGAAATTCGGCCAACCTAAAAAAAATCTTAGGTTCAATTAGGTTCATTGAACCTCCTAGCCAAACCTCAAGTCAAATTCAAACCTTAAGTCGAACTTGAACCTCAAAGCAAATTTGGGTTTTTTATTGGATTTTTTCATTTTTTATAAATTATAAAAAAAAATATGCTAACCCTAGAGCCATTGACTTATAATCCTCTTTGCACTTTCTTGTTCACTCCTCACTCAACCAACCCACCTCCATTACTTACATCGTCGACCCTCTCTCCATTGATGCCAACCCTTGACCTTGCTAACTAGAACCCTCGGCCCTATGACTGCTCGATGCCAACTACAGTCTCGACTCTTTGCTCAATGTGAAATCAACCCTCCACTACCACCACTAGGCGGACCTTATACTTGCTAGGCAAATGGCCCACAACCCTCTGTGTCAGACCTCCTCTGCCACAACCTTCGCCTATAATAATAACTGTGAAACTTCTAGTGCCTCTTATTCCTTCTTTCAGTCCCGTTATTGGCTCTGATTTCCTCGTAGTTTATTAAGTTGTTCATTTAAATTTAAGCACCATTCCTTAATTTTTTCCACCGAACAGTTTGGGGTAATTGAAAATGATATTTTTTCACAAATCAGGGTTGTGAACCTACCCTCTGTTCATACAATCTCAATAACTCTACATGTAGCTACATTATGGTATAAGCTCAAGAACTCTACAAATCTACTACTACCTGAAATAACTCACTATGTCAAGTAAATGGCAGAGATTCACTCCTGCCATCAAATAACTCACTGTGTCAAGTAAAGAGCAGAAAAAAAATATGAAGAATTAAACGAATAAATATTGCCACCTTACATAAAATCATATTTAAGAATACATATTTAGGCTATAAATACATCAACTTAATTATTAAATATGAAGAATATGATTCACTATAAACGTCATCATCACCATCATATCACACTTCACGCGAGTCTACACCTATGTTATCACTCCCCCACCTTAAGGTATAATTGTCACTGACGGTAAGGTGAGAGAACTATATTTTTAAACACCCTTTTAATAAGTATTTGTTTTAGTCTTTTCTTTATCAAGTTTTCCAAGTTTTCCATTTCATGTAGACCATTACAACAAATGTTTATGTCAATAGTAGTTTAGTTAGCCTTTTAGATTACATATCGATTATCTAATGAGTGTGATTATCTAATAAGTGTTATTGTGGATCTAGCTGGAAGTTCTTCACATACATAGTGGGCGTAATGGTTAAGAACATATGTTTCTTCCTTGGAGGTCATAGGTTCAAATCCAGAGAGGGGTAGGGTATGTACACCTATGTAGACTTTAGCAGTCAAATCATTGCACAAAGGGCGTGCTTGGTCATGACATTAAAAATATATTATTATTATTATTAATACATCTTCTTCTTATCCTCAACAAAAAATGTTTCACCAAACTCTAAAGAATATAATTCTCCTCATATTGGTTTCTCATGATAGAATAGTGCAAATGTTGAGTTCTAAGCCTAATACATTATTCAAATTCCACAACCAACATATAGCTCACTCGATGAACAAGTATTAACAACTCCTTCACATGTGAAGTAAATTTCTCATTCAAGGCAATTCAATGATAAACATTGCCATTAGCACTATTGGCACAAGTTTCCTAAGTCCACTTCCACTGCATGAATTCCAACTTCTGAACACATTAATAACCAATCCCATAAGACTAATGAACGAAACTAGTTAATCTTGAGGGAAACTATTACCTCCCAAACTAGGAACCTTTGTAGAGATGTTATTGGGGATAAGCACAACACGAGAAATGCATCACTATTACCTTGACACCATTTCCCCTTCACTTTAGGCCAACTCCTTGAAGCCATAGGGGGTACCCCAATTCTTGGAAACAAATATGTATAGTACCTTTTGGTAGCTCACGATAAGATTCACTTCAAACTACACATCTTATTATGTGGTTAGATAAGCCAGTGCCAGTAGCCAAATGTCTTAAGAATATTCAACCAAGAGTTAGGGTAATAACCACTACAATATAGAGAGGGTTAGGAGATAATTAGATGAGTGTTGAGATCTGAATAAGTATGCTACAACAAAAATACAAAACAACACTATGATTGATCTAGAAGGATCTCCACAACCTATCCAATCAAATGGTCTCAAATTCTGTTGAAGATGTCTACATGTTGAAGAGCTCGCCAAGAGCTTTCCAAAGCAATTTGAATGGGATCAAATGGACACCGTACGAAAAATTTATGGCTTGTTGAAGTTAAAGATAAACAAGTAAAAAAAAAGGTACATTGTTGATGTCATATGTTGACACATAGCGAGGTTTGGTGTTGACACGTGGACCAATCATATTCTAACATATGGCAAGGTTTGGTACTGACACATGGCAAGGTCTAGTGTTGACATGTGGAAAAATCATATGTTGACACATGGTAAGTTTTGTCACTGATGTGGACCAATCATAGGCTAACATGTGGACTAATCAAAGGATGACATGTGGATCAATGAGAAGGAAACACATGGAAATATTGGCTTCCATGTGGCACTTCATGCCTGGAGGTTGTTAGTTGAGATTCAAAAGGGATTTTAAAAGATTATATTTTATTATGCCAACCAATCAAATCTTCTAGAATCACATTCCATTAATGAACATGTTGTACATGCCAACATACATGTCATAACTCATGAGGTCAACCTAATACGTGGTCCACATACCACTTATCACTTACCTTATGTTGATCCAGGTGGATCTCGATGGCCATCCACCTTCTCCACTAAATCAACGTTTCTAAGATTGTGGTTTTGATAAACCATGATATTCACCCTTTTGATGGGGAATGTAATGTAATGTCATCTCCATGTGTAATGTAATGCATACAGTGTTAATGAAATGGATTCCATTAGAACTCTGTAGTTAAACACACTTGGGCTAGAGTAGTACTACGATGTGTGATCTCTCGAGAAGTCTTAGTGTTTTACATGCCTATGGCATTTTGTAAACATAGACCAATTTATCCCATGTGCATCATGGTAATTATTCTCCTCTCACTCTCTCATATATAATCAAGGTGAAGGAGATCCTTGGAGCATGCAATGGAGTGTGATGTAATGTTTATTTGTGAATGAGTGTAGCCGACGTCTCTTTCTCTTCAGAGATAAACTACCACCATTCTAGCCAATTTGTGTTCTACAATGTTTTTCTATTTTATTCATTAATAGAAGTTGGGTTTCACTGTATTTATGTGTTCTCTGTTATATTTTCATTTATATCTCATTTCATTCTCAACATAATCTAGATCAGTGGTATTAGAGCAGTCTGCTCCTTGTCATTTCTCATAGCATGTCCCCAACGAGGTCAGGGTATAGAGAGTTGGGTCTCGAGCTATTTTCACTTGAGGACAACTACTCTCGTCAGCCCAAGTGACCTACCATGGCGAAAGAAAAGAGAGATGACGGAGCAGGAGATCCTTTCAATACATTGCTCGAGGAATCCATCATGCAACAAAGGAACAATATGTTGGACAAATTCACTCAGATCCTTCGACGACTATCAATGGCGGCTAAGGCATCTTCGACAAGCAACCATTTTGGAGGTGCGACACCCTTCAAGGTACAAGTCAATTTTGATATCTTGTTATTTGAAGGTTAGATAGATGTAGATTATCTAGAAAAATGGTTGAATTTGCTAGAAGGTTATTAATTTGTCCAAAAAAATTTTGAGAGCGAAAAGATCAACTTCGTGCTTCTTAAATCCCTTCCCCATGTCAAAGCTTGGTGGGAAGGTTATTGGGAGAGGTACTCCATTCAGAAGAGAACCCACTTGGGTGGCCTTTATAGATGCCCTCAAGGAGGAGTTCTAGCCTGTTGGAAACTATGATGACCAACACATGAGATGGATGAATCTACGTTAGAAAAGAGAACAGATGATGTCAGAGTACACTAACATCTTTCATACCTTGTGCTCAAAGTTGGGTTTCAAAGAGTTTGAGTGGCACTTGGTTTTGAAGTAGCGCAGTGGTCTGCACATGTACATTCAAATAAAGATGGATTTCTTGGACATCTCCTCACTGGGAGCTACTTATCGATATGCAGTCAAAATTGAGCAGAAATTTAAGCAGTGGAATAAACATAAGTTTAGGTTTGTAAACATGCCACAACATAAGCATGGAAAAGGCAACCCTAACTCGCAAAATGAAGGACAAAGCAAGGAGAGTCAATTTTAAGAAAATCAGTCCAAGAAACCGACTAAGAAGGGTGATGGGAAATCTAAGAAAGCCATGGGAAAGTAGTGTGAGTTTCGAAAAATCCCCTAGCACAACACCGACAAATGTCGCTCGAAACAGTCATTGGTGGCCAAGCTCAAAGAAAACGAATTAGATCTTGAATTGGAATCTGATTCAGAGCACAATAAAGGTAAACAAGTCATTGATGTAGAACCCACTACTACCATTGCATCCACAACAATACAACCAGAAGAACCATAGGAGCCTATGGAAGGGGAGCACCTCTTCCACTCACAGATGTGGGTAAAGGTGACCCCGCTACATTTCATTGTTGACAATGAGAGTCAGAAGAACATGATCTCAGTCAAGGCTGTAAATATATTGAAGCTGCTAATGATGCCACACCCACTACCATACACCATCAGATGGTTGAGTCGAGGATGAGACATCCACATTAGCCAGTATTGTCGTGTTTCCTACAACATAAAGCCCTTAAAGGATGAGGTATTGTGTGAAGTTACCTCACTTGAATTCTAGGATGGTCTTTTATGACAACCATATATGTGGAAATGCCATGCCATCTCTGAGTCTTAGCCCCATAGTGATCCAGGGGATCAAAATATGCTCAAAAAGAAAAGTGCTCAGAATTGCTTCAAAACAGACTTGTGCATAGGCCTTCTCCTCACAATCCCAACGCAACTTGAATGGGTTCAAACAAACGTCGTATGTGAGAGATATCATGTTCTATCCATTTTTCCAAACATACAAAATTTTGCTAACTGTACAGTCCATACAGTTTGACGTGGCAGGGTCATACTGCTGACATGGTAGCGTCATACTACTGACATGGCAATGTCGTACTGGTGACATGGTAGGTGAATGTACTAACACATGGCAAGTGGTGATGTGGCAGAGGCCAACATGGCAGGTGATTGGCACACCTATCTGGGTTTGACATGTGTCATGGTGATGGACCAATGTTATGGTGCCACATGGCCCAGACATGGGCTGCCACATGGCACCCCTCCATAGTGTAAAAATTTGGTTGGAGTCTACGGGGGTCAAACCCATGACCTCTGGGACAAGTGGCAAGGTGTTGGCGTAGGCTGGTCTACCAGCCCACCTACCATATGGTTCTTACCCATATACCTTCGCACAAATATATAAAGTTGAACTGTGATTCATCTAAGTGCAAAAAGGGCCAGGGCTAATCCCCAACCCTTGGTCTCGAGCCTTGCCTTAACCCTTAGCATTGTAACTAGAGGTGCAGGGAACCATAAGTGCTAGCTCATGGCCCATACCACGTGTCTATGCCACATGACCACCATTTGTGTGGGAGGTTTCAAACAAACCTGGGTTTAGTGCCTAGGACGTGGCCATATGGGGGGCATACGCTCAGGATCTCCACCCCAAAAGGTGTTGGATGCCTAACGGTGCGCCAATTTTGCCTGATTTGCAGGTGTGCATGGGTGTTGGGTTTAGGAATGAGAAACACCCATAAGTCAGGTTCAATTCACACAGGTGTGTTTTGGAGGAGCAGAGACAACAAACAATTGGGAAAACTTCCAGGAAGGGATTCCAACTCAGTTTTTGTCCAAACCAGGTGCAGGAAGAGCCCAGCTAGGGGTTTTTGGACGTTCTGAATCCATTGAAGCCATCTATTTCTGATTTTGAGCATTGTAAAGAACTTATTTTGACACTTTGATCATTAATGAAAATGATCCATTGAAAGATGGACCAGGAGATGTAGCCAAAGAGAGGGGTGAACTCCTTTATCATTTTGTTGTGTTAATGTGTTTATTTTGATGGATGTTTATAATTTTTTATGTTGCTCATGATTAAGTAAAAACTCATTAAGTTTTATGTGTTTGTAACTTGATCCTATTACCCAAGCACATACAAATTTCACTTGCAATTTTAAAGAGACTCAAGCCTTTTCATTTTCATATCACATAGTGTCATTGTTACTCTGGAAGGTCAGCTCTGTAGTGTACCAAAGGTAGCTTCAACTACTGCCACTTCATTGATCTCGACAAAAGAGTGTCGCAAAGTAATCTCTCAGACCACAAATGTTTCGCTCTTCATGATCCAATCAGAAGGTGAACAAAAGGTCACTGCAAGCACTACAACCTCGGCCCAAGACCTTTCTATCTAGGAGAAGCAAGTCGACAAGATTGTAGAGGAGCACAAATATATTTCTACTTCACCTACGGGGGTGCGTCTGCACTGTAGAAATTAAATGAAAAAATCAACATAAATACTTTTGTCATACTTATAAAAATTGATTTCAATCTTAAATGAAAATAACCCACATCATAGCTATACTTCATAAGCTGAAACACACATTACTAAGCAAAATTGCAGTGGAAAAAATGCAATGAACAACAATCACAAACACATTTGCACTCTCAAAAATTTAGGCGACCAACCAGGGAAAACCCTAATGTGGGGAAACCTAACGAGACATATTTTATTCAACTTCAGGATAGTTATATTTGCAGCTTAAATACAGTTTTCCAGCAAGAGAAATCACTTACAACCACACAAAATTTCCCCCACAATCTATTGTCTTGGAAAATGTACCCAATGAGTTGTACAACCTATATGGCCTAGCTAAACAAAACACAAAAAATTGTGCCACGTCCCTACTATACAGACAACACCCAAAATCGCTCCTAGCAGCAAAGGAAAATACCAAACAGGTGCCTTGGTTTGCATGCAGCAAGGTTGCCTAAAAAAAAATACCATTTTCCTCTGTTGTACGGATCTGTATAGTATGACCTCCAAATCAACAACAAGCTCCAACACTTCCTCACAACAAAATATCTTGGGATTTGTGCCCAATCTCCCTTGGGAAAAGTGCCCAGTTTTTTTTCCCTTTCCTCTTCAAGCTATCTCTCAAAAACATGTCTTGCACACTGACCTAAGTTCACTCTTAAAGATGAAAATGACTTTTCACCTTCCCCATCCCTAAATCTAATCTTGTCTTTACAAGATTAAGGGACTTGATTCATTCCCTCCAAAATGAATCACTTAAAATATTAAAGTACAATTTCACTTTATTACATAAGTGCACTTTATGAAATAAAGTCACTTTAATATTAGAAGATTACTTTACAAAAAGTCACTTTAAATAAAAGAGCCACTTTATTACAACTTTATAAAAGCCTATTACAAAGTCAAATGCCTAGGAGTGTCCTTAAATAAAAGAGTCACTTTATTACAACTTTATAAAAGCTTATTACAAAGTCAAATGCCCAGGAGTGTAAATGTGTGGTTACTCCCACATACAAGACACAACATGCAAAGTACCTCCTGAGCTACCAAAAGCTAACACTCCCTCTTAGTGAGGGATGTACTCGTTTCCATCACCATCATTCGGTACCATCACATTTTTCAAAGTAGGATCTCCCTATGAACCTGGAGCCAACCCCAACACCTACATAGAACTTGAACTAGAAGACATCCTCCTGATATCTACCCTAAACCCTGAGCTCCTCAAAGAGTCCATCCTCCCAATCTAAGCTTATGTTTTCTCACCCTAGTTGAGCCTCCTGCCGGTGCTGAGAAGAGACTCCCTCTCTTTCCTTAGAATGCAAGACTGAACCCTTGGTACCACTACAGTCTCAGGAGCCTCCCACTCCTCATCTGACTTTGAATCATAACCTATAGGTTGTCCTCACATCATGTACAACCTATCCATATGATCACCAATCAATTATGGTTCGATCGGATCCACTCCCTCCCTGTAGATAAATACATGTTCCCTTTTGAACAATGTAGAATATCTAGCATCTTCCAAGGCTGAGATTAAGAGCAAGTTAACCCTCAACCCCAGAACAAACAAAAATCCATCAACCTCCAGGAGTCCTCCATACTTGAGTCATAATCTAATCCTTCCAAGTCCACGTACAACTCATGCCATACCTCCTTAACTCTCAACCAGCCGACCAAGACCTGTCTCTGTGATACCGAGGAATATATGCCATATTCTTATCATGTGACTAGAGGCTCCACTGTCAACAATCCATCTACTATCATGAACAAATCTAACACTACCGACACTGAATACTAGAGTGACCAAAGAGAATTCCATATCATACTTGCTCAAAAATTCCTCCATAGTTGTTATTGTTGCTGAATTGGGCCCCTCATGTTCCTTCCTCTTCTTATTCTTTTCAAGACACTGAGAATCAAGGTGCCCCAACTGGTTGCATCAGTAACATCTGACTTTACTCAAGTCCCTCCCGAAACTCCCTTTCTTCTTCCCCTCGGCCTTTGTTGCAAGAGCAACATCCTCATTAACTATATCTTCCTTCTGTCCACTACTTTGAGATCCCTTCCGGATCTCTTCCTGAGTGAAGTCGTCCCACAGTCTACTCCAATTTAGAAAATCTTTCCGACCCACCATGCGCTTCACGAAGACATCCCATTCCTTCGTGAAGCCTTTCAAGGTTATCCTTCCCAACTCGGGTTCTGAGATGACCTCCCCTGTTGCAGCTAACTCGTCCTTAACCTGGGCTATCCAAGTAAGATAGGATGCAACACCCTCACCCTTAGCCATATTTGTGTCATGAATTTTATCCTTCAAGGCTATATTCCGGTTTTCATTCTTAGCCTCATTCTTAGCTCTGATACCATGTAGAAATTAAAAGACAAAATCAACACAAATAGTTTTTTCATACACTTAACAAAAAATGATTTCAGTCTTAAATGAAAATAACCCACATCACAACTATACTTCATAAGCTGAAACACACATTACTAAGAAAAATTGCAGTGAAAAAAACACAATGAACAACAGTCACAAACATGTTTGCACTCTCATAAATTTAGGCAACTAGCCAGGGAAAATCCCAGTGTGGGGAAACCCAATGACAGATATTTTATTCAGCTTCAGGAAAGTTATATCAGCAACAAAAATACAACTTTCCTGCAAGAGAAATCACTTACATCCACACAAAACTTCCCCACAATTTGTTGTCTTGGAAAACGTGCCTAATGAGTTGTATGACCTGTATGACCCAGCTGAACAACATATAGAAAATTGTGCCATGTCCCTACTATATGGATAACACCCAAAATCACCCCCAACAACAAAGGAAAATACCAAACAAGTGCCTCGGTTTGTGTGGAACAAGGTTGCCTAAAAAACAATGCCATTTTCCTCTGTTGTATGGACTGTACAGATCCATACAGTACGGCCTCCAAATTAACAACAAGATCCAACACTTCCTCACAACAAAATATCTTGGGATTTGTGCCCAATCTCCCTTGGGAAAAGTGCCCAGTTTTTTTGTCCTTTCCTCTTCAAGCTATCTCTCAAAAAAATTATCTCTAAAACATGTCTTGCACACTAACCTAGGTTCACTCTTAAAGCTGAAAATGACTTTTCACATCTAAATGTCGTTTCACCTTCCCCATCCCTATATTTAATGGCCAATATCTAATCTTGCCTTTACAAGATCAAGGGACATGATTCATTCTCTCCAAAATGAATCACTTAAAATATTAAAGTACAATTTCACTTTATTACATAAGTGCACTTTATGAAATAAAGTCACTTTAATATTAGAAGATTACTTTACAAAAAGTCACTTTAAATAAAAGAGCCACTTTATTACAACTTTAAAAAAACCTATTACAAAGTCAAATGCCTAGGAGTGTAAATGTGAGGTTACTCTCGCATATAAGACACAACATACAGAGTACCTCCCAAGCTACCAAAAGCTAACATGCACTACCACGTCTCGCATTCCATTGACTTGGTGACTAGGGCTCCCTTACCCAATGGTCCAATCTATAGATGCTCCCTTCTAAAGAACGAGAGTCTTCCATATGTTTAGAATAACTCTATTGGCCATGGCCCTTTTTAGGTGTGCTTGGGCTTCTAACCATTAGCCCCCATATATATAGATCTTTTTGTTGCATCTTCACTAAGAGAGTCCTCCCACACTTAGACCAAGGTAGATAATGCAACTATATTTGTTGAACGGTTCCCACACCTCCACCAATAGGTTCATGGCATCACTCTATAGGCCAGGTAGAAGCATGACAACTACTTCAACAAGGAAAACAACTCACCAAAGTTCAAATTCAACAAAATTTTCCCTATCTCCTAACTCATGAGGGAACTTGATGCAATGGGGACTCTTATCGCACAACTTGTAGTTAAGGTAAAAGACAGATGAAAGGAGGGAAAACTGGCGTAACTGATACTATCCCACCACTGTCACCTCAATGGGATAGTTCTTTCTATTTAGGGAGGTAAGGCCCAGAGGAGACGTCCCCAGTGACCTGCAGTTTTCAGAAGGAAAATGCTTAAAGGCTAAGTAATAATTTCCCTCTCACAAGTCACCACTGATCAGAAAGTCCCGACTAATCATCCAATAAAGATAAGTAATAACCAAGAAGGTGTACTTGCCCGAGAACAAAGCAACAAAGAAACTATGCATATGCAAGATCACTTACTTGGTTAGTACTTCATATAATCATGGACTTATGATATAAAGCAATTGACAAACAATATTGATGAAGCAATTCAACGATGTATAATGGCAATGATTATAATATATCACTTCACAATAAATGCTAATGGAAATCAATGCAACAATATCAATATCAAGAGAAAACGCCTTAGCTAATCAGTCAATTTCTTTTTAAAGATATAAATGTTGCAATGTAATAAGATAACTCAAGTAGATAATGGCAGCAACAGGGTTAGTAGATATTAGTCTAAGTTAGGGTTATAAGGGTTAGTAGTTGTGCAAGGTATTGGATGTTTATATGATCAAGGTGCTCAACACATGAAGTCTTAGATCAATGTGTTATTAGGGAAAATGGAGTCAAAGATAGATGAAAATGTTGAAGGGCTAAATGATAATGAAAATACCAAAGACAATAGGGTTAAATGTTGAGGTGTTGCTAAGGCAAGGCCTCAACAATGAAACCCTAAGGGAGAAAGGCTCACTAAGGTGTAGAAACCTTGGGCCTTAGTGCTTTCTCCTCCTTCTTTAACTTATTGGCAAGATGAAATCGGTTAGCTTGAGTAAGAATTTATAGGGATAAAGACAAGAGAGTTTGAAGGTGAAGTGTTGTTAAGGAAAGGATTCATCAAACAAACCTAGGGGAAAACGACTCACCAAGGTCTAGAAACCCTAGGCCTTGATGCGTTTTCATCCTTCTTAGATCAATAACAAGGAAAACATGGCTA
This sequence comes from Picea engelmannii, assembly GCA_009831015.1. NCBI lineage: Eukaryota > Viridiplantae > Streptophyta > Pinopsida > Pinales > Pinaceae > Picea > Picea engelmannii. Next base: position 544,507 of record ML791918.1, read on the forward strand.
GCTAGAAGAGTATGGATAGAGTGGTGCTATGAAAAGGCTCTATCTTAGTTCAACAAATCAAAATAGCTCTTAACTTGGTAGGGACATGAGACAAGGACCTTAGCATGTGCTTGTCACCTAGGGTTTTAAGTCAACAAATTAAAATAACAAATTGCAAGTAAATAGTACCATAACAATTCAATAAGTAAGTGTTGAAGAAATTCACTTACATAAACCATGCATTCAAGTAGCCAAACCCTAGTTGTAAACCTTACACCAAGAAGAAATGCCAAAATAGTCCAAAAATAGTCTCCTTCAACAAGTGCGCACCAATTTTCATCCAAAAACCCTAAATTAAGGCACAAATTTCAGACCTCACTAATGTGTGAGTGAAAGATGATGAATATATGAGAGTTAAAACCCTCAATATGTACCATACTAATGACCTTAATTACATTTTAGGTCATCAAAAGGCCGACAAGGCCAAAATACACAATAATATTGTTTTACATTAAAATGTCATAATAAAACCCTAATCAAGAAAATAGTGAGGACGTCATGCCCTTTTAGGGTGATGTTAGCCCTATATAGGGAAAATGTGGCCTTCTGAAGCAATACATTAGCCCTCCTTGGGCCTATGGAAGCTTCCACATGTGCCAATCCTGCCACAACTGCCTCCCAAAATGTCCATAATGTTGGATGATGTCATAGGCATAATGGGTGATGTCATGGGCCTTCCAAGGCCAACATTCCAATGAAAAGGGCACAACCCCGCTAGGTAAGGCTCTGCTAGGGTGCCTCTGTGGAACGTCCTCCTCTTCTCTGGTGAAAACCCCTTTGTCATGTATCTTCCCCCTATTGGGGTCTCAACATCCATCTAGTGGGCTCTTCGGCCCCATGGAGGTCCGAACTAATCATCTCCCCATGTGTACCAGTCTAATATGGTACCTGTCCATCGGGTATGATCCTGCACATCAACAAATACGCCCTCCATATGCTCATAAGTCATAAGGATCATAGCAATTTCAATCACATCTAATCATCAATTTTATTAAACATGTGCATAAAAACCCCTTCTACCCAGTCTAGTACTCAAAGACATTATACAAATCTACAAGGCAAGTTTGGGAGAAGAGACATGGAGTCCTATTGGGCTACTGTCCACTGGAAATGGGATGTTTTCGGAAGAGATCAAATCCAAGTCATGTTAGATGGATGAGGTGGATGTGGGATGTCCTAACAATGGGTGTAGTGATAGCAGGGAAATGCAAGGCTTACCTGTGGGTGCCTTTGTAGAAGGCGAGCTGCACCTGTCCTGGATGAAAATGTTTCCAAGCCCATTCATGCCTTTTATTCTTATTTCTTTATTGTTTTTTATTTCAAGAAGCTAATTAGGGGACACTACCTTGGTATGGTGACCAGTGGTGGCAATGTTACCCACAAGCACTTTCATAGAAATGAGAAGGTTGGCTCGTGATGAGACCCCCCTTCTCTTGGCCATGCAACCAAGAGCCACTACCCTGATGTGGTAACCATCTTCTAGTAGTGTCATACCACTAGGTGCTAGTTTTTTTCTCTTCATCCTTCTTCAATGTATCTATCTTCTTATTCTTCCATTTTCCCTTCGACTACTCCTTTGACACATCCTCAACATGCTTTACTTTCCTGGCTTCAAGATGTGTATATTGAACTGATACTTCTTCAATATTATTAGGATTAAACATCAATATAGTATGGTGAATATATGATTTCATACCACCAATATACTTTAGAAGAGTCTCAGGAGTATGTAATGGAATTCCCAAGGATAATTCCTTCCTCTTAAATTTTTGTGTATAAGCTTGAACATTCTGTCGTTTTCCCTGTCTTAGATGTTTCCAAGCAATCATTGATGTTTTCATATAAGCTAATGGATAAAATTGTTTTCTTAATGCAACAATAAATTCGATCCATGAAGAAATTATTTTACCATGTTGAATAAGATCAGCCTGTGTCTGACTCTCCCACCATATCAAAGCTCTGTCGTTGAGGCGAAGTATAGCCAACTATATCTTTGAAGTATCCTGCATGATTTTATGTACCCTGCAATACACTTCAATTTGTTTGACCCAATTATCCAACTTCTCTGCATTCAACTCTCCATCATAAGTACCCAAATCAAAGTTTACATCTAGATTTAACAAAGGAAGATCATGAGAACAAGAAGACTTATTAGAACGCTTTTTCCTCTTATGAGATGAATGTTCATTTCCATTGGAATATGAAGATGATGATGATGACGATGGGGATGAAGGAGGATCTATATTTTTTTCACCGTCTCCTCCTCCAACTATTTTAGGCTTTACCATTGTTTCAACCAGATCACCTTCATTCTGATGAGGAGTTTCACTCCTTCTTTCTAGGTCTTCCCACAATTCCTTAACCATGGATGTCATCTCAAGAAACATTTTTCAAAACTCCTTATCAGCCTCAGAAAAAACATCTACATGCTCCATTTATTTTCTTCGAGTAAAGCTCCTTGAACCAATTTCAGGGTTATAACTTGCAAGCCTGCCTTCACCTCGCTTAGACATGGACCTCATAATAATTCACTTGAAAATAAACGTCAAAACCAAATATGATACCACATGATCTGAAAATACCACACGATTTATGATACCAACTTGATCCAAAATATCAACAAACTCTGATACTAATTCATCCCAAAAATCCTTAGATGTAAAACTAGTTCATATGCAGAGATAGTAAACATCCGACCAGATTTAGGAATATAAATTAACATCACTTGACTATTTGAAAAATCTCATGTGAATATGCTACTTGTCCATAAACTTCATTAAAACTGATGAATAACTTGAAATTTAAATGAGATGTCACAACATAAATTAAAAGAAGTCAAATACATATATGGATGACATATATCATTGCATCTTCAAAGTCCCTTTAAATAGCATGATTGTTCTTCATCATCTCAAAATTCCAAATTAAATTACAATATAGGCTTACAAAAACACAATTTTGAAGATTCTTTGAAAATTTGCTACTCAAATGTAGAAATAGAGTGCACCGTTGAATTCCTGGCGAAAAATCTTGAAAAGTTGATATAAAATACTCGAAATTCCATCAAGGTGACCTGTGACATGCTTTACGGTGTAGCCTCGTACCCTTTGTACTCTTGACACGCATTACGAAACCAAATTCTGCATAAAAATTGTGTGTACAATGCATTGAGTTGCACACCCCTAACCTTCTTCCCAAAATTTATGGCATACTTTAAGTGTGATTTGGTTGGTTCTATAACCAAATCCCAAAATTAGTGGTATCTTATTACTATTTTTGGACGGAATCCCGTCAAATGTGGTAACAATGGCATGTTGATTTGATCCTCTCCATAGCACGCATATGCATTGGTTTTAGAACATTCGTTGGTTATTTTTTTAATAGTTATAACCATATGTTATTAATATGTCATTATTACTCGTGCATGTAAATTAACAGATTTAACTAAGTCATTCATACATTTGTTTAACATCTAGTCATCAACAATAAAGGAGATACATAACATTCAATCACATAACACATGAACTACTGTGGTTAACCCCTCCTGGGTTACATACATAAATATTTGGATGCTCTGCTCTTTTATTAATATGTTTCCAAAACTACAACGCCTCGTGCATTACAACTCTCCATTAGAACAGGTTGAGATATAAAAGGAGGTGGACTAGATCACACCAGGCTCCTTATCCTGTGATCTAACCCTCAATATCTACCTTGTTTTCTCTCCCCAACTCAAAAACTTACAACATAGATCAGAAAAAACATAATAACAATGACCAACAACATGGCATCTGACAGCTGACCGAAGTACCCCCCGACCTAGACCTTCTGGGTACCTATTTATACATGTTCTTGGATTACTAGATATTGCATATTCTTACCAAAACCCTAACCATATCATGGCTAGGTCTCATTGCATGCACGACTCCCATGCTTTCCTCTTCTGCACGTGCTGCTTTTCCTGGATGAGCGTCTTCCTTACACATGATGCTTTTCCTCCAAAACTGGGCCTGCACCCAACAATTGGTGCCAACAAATAATTATAAACAAAAGTTTTTTGGTTTTCTCCTAAAAGGATTTCCACGTAAATCTTGTGTTCCATGTTCTACATTTAATAGATCTAATATGTGATTCTTTTCTTATGGTTGATGAATGTTTGAAAAAGAAAAAAAAATGCGTTCTATTGATCCAACCACCCCCTGATCCGAATTTATGCAGGAATGCAACATAATACACAAATAAACATGAATACAAAGATGTTGTGGAAATAACACTTCATTTCATTAATATCAAAGAACTGAAATTTGCGTACAGACAGAATAGAAATAGACTAGCTAGGGCGCTGGTAGCTTATCTCTGAAAAATGATGTTGGGGCTACATGCCTCTGAACTCTGTGTTACAATGAGTCTCAAAGGCCTATATATTATTTAGAAACAATGTAAACCCTAAACATCCAAAAACCTAACCCTAGGAGATGAAACACCAGAATATGGGCCCTGTCGGGGTAAATTGGTGCATCAATTTCCCAGGGTCGTAACTTTGGCATACTATCTCCGTTTGACGCATATGATACATCGTTAGAAATATCTATCAGAGGAATACAATTGATGATTTCGAATATCATGGTTTGAAACAAATTAATATTTGTTGGAGGTTTGATTGCCAAAAAACGTCATTTAGGGCCTCAAAACGACTCCGGAAGTTCAGGACTTGAGAAACTGCCAAAAATAGTAAATTATGCTACAATTAAGGAAGATGAAAAACTGAAAGAAACAATGGTGGGGGTCCAAGTGGCCACCAATATCCACCTAGATCATTCCTCCCCCCTTAGGAAGCAATGGTCCCCATTGCGTTGAGTTCCTCCATGAGATGAGGAAACTTCTGTTGAACTTGGTCCCTGGTGAGACACTTGCCCTGGTGAAGGAGTTGGCATGCTTTGATAACTCGATATAGCTGATCCTTTGCTGGTGAGTGTTCTTGATCTATTTTTCCATAATCCGATCAGTTGTGGCTTGTTCCATGCAGTCTGATTTTAACTCTGTTGGTGTGAGTTGTTCTGCCATGTCAGATGTGTCCAATAGAGGTGGAAAGTAAGGTTGAAGGCGGTCCACATTGAAGACTGGGTGCAGACCAAGGAATGGTGGGATACTGAGCTCTTAGGAATTGGCCCCTACAACCTTGGTGATGGTGTATGGCCCATATCAGAGCAGGAGAAGCTTGTGGTGGGGTCCAACGAGGTGCTCCTTATGCAAATGTAGCCACACTTTATCACCCACCTGGAAGTTGTGTTGCACCCGATGTTGATCATGTCGTTGATTAGACATTTGCTCTGTCCAATATTTCATGAACCTGTTGGTGAATGTGTTGAATGTGCTCAATGAATTTGTTCGCCTTGGCATCTTCAGACTGGACATGAGTCGAATCAGCTTGAGTAGCTGTAAATGGTATGGCTACATCAATGGGATATAGTGGATGGAATCCCAAGCCCACCTGAAAGGGGATGTGGTTGATTGATCCGTGGAGGGCCTAGTTATAGATATGTTGTACATAGGGGAGGCTCTCATCCCATGTTCATGGATTCTTTGAGTCGTACATGCATAAAATGTGTATGATCATCTTGTTGACGACCTCTATCTGGCCATCAGTTTGGGGATGGAAAGATGTAGACTTGGTGAGCTTGGTGTCCATCATTGACCAGAGGTTGGAACAAAATGTACTGAGGAACCTACTATCCTGATCTAAGATGATAGACTGTGGGATCCCAAAGTGTACCCACACTCGTTCAAAGAAGATTTTAGCAGTGGCTTCTGCTGTGATATTCTTCTCACAGGCCGCCATAATGGCCATCTTCGAGAATTTGTTGACAACCATGAAAACACAGTCATTGCCATACTTAGTAGAAGGAAGGCTCAACATGTAATCAATGGATATGGATTCCCAAGGTCGAATAGGGGTAGGAAGTGGAGCATTTATTCTTGATGGTCGATTTGGAAATGGCGTAGGAAGTGTAGGATCTGATGTACTTCCTGACATCTTGTCGAAGGTTTGGCCAATAGAAATACTTCTACAGTACTGCCACTGTTTTATTGACCCCGAAATTCCCAATGACCCGACTATAGTGTGCTTCCCAAATCATCTTGGCATGCTCTCTTGAACAAACATAAAGGTGTCCCAGGTGACATAGTAGTGCATCCTTGAGGTGAAAATTTGGAACTCGGTTACTGTTAAGGTCCTAACCCGCACATAGGTAGATTAATGTATTCGGATGTAATAAAGGTCAATATTAATAAGACCTTTCAATAAAATAGAATAAGGCGGATGTAAGAAGACCTAATAGAAGCTTCCGCTTCTAGAAGGATC
>ML791918.1:582045-607049 GCA_009831015.1 Picea engelmannii
GCTACAACTCCCTGTGTTCAAGCACCTACTTGAACCTATGAGGACAACAGTCCTCCCTAGCACCTCCCTTCCACCCTGAAATATAAATCTTTGCTACTGAAACTTATTATAGTGATATAATGTTCAACAATGGCTTACCAGACTCATCACTATTCTGCTGCATTTCATTGCTCTATCTACCTCATTGCCTTCCTGCACACATGACTTGTGTTGTCTGTTCTTCTTCTTTTTATGCTCTATGCACCATGTCCATTCACTGCACAGTTCCTCTTCTATTCGATTCAGCTGCTGCACTCTCCTCCTTATTCGCACATGAATCACCTTCAACAACAACAACCACAACAACTCCAATAGCAACAAAAACCCCATCTCTTCTCTGTACCGTGTACTTATAGTTTCAGTGCACCTTGTGCATGCAATGTGCGCAATCCCTCCACATACTCACACCACGCCGATATTCTCTACCTCTCGAGTGCTCTGCCTGATCATCATGGCAACTCTTCATCTTCTTTGGCGGTTTTCCCATGCGTTCAACATCACTAGGTGTTATGCAGAGATTCCTCAGCCTCTCTGGTAGTTGAGACTCTTTGTCTTCTCTGGCATAGTCGAGCTTATCCTTTATGTTTCAGTTACAGGTTCCAACCCTCATCCAGCTGTCAATCCCTCTAAGAATCATCTTTATTCACTGGGCGAAGCTTAGATACTCTTCATCTCCTCTGGTGATCACACCGAAGTGTCTTCGAGTCCTCTGGCAGAAACCATCAGTGGTTTCTAGCAGTTACACTGTGTCGAGCAACAGTAGTCCTCCGATCTTGTTCAAATTCACCTGCACCATTTGATTGATTCCATGGGATCTTTCATTTATTTTCGCATTTCGGCATTCGACAATTCGGCATTCGTGTGACCATGTGTCTCAACATCCCCAGTCGTGATCCCCAAAAACAAGCTTGGTTGCTCTAGCTCTTTCCTCCATCTCTCGCTGATGTGACCAAGGGCTGTGACCACAGCCTTATGCATAAGGCGCTTTCGCGATTTTGCATCTCATGACTTTCAACACTATGCTCCGTTGACCTCAAGTCAGTGAAATTTTGATTGCTTGCCACATGTCCTATGATTCGATGGTCCAGATCTAATCTTGATTCAACGACTGCAATTGAATCGTGATTTCGCATATCGTGATTTCGACACTCTGGTTGCATTGAGTTCTTTCCTCTCCAAGTCACGATCCCCGAAACCCCGAAATGGCGTGGGATCAACGGTCCTGATCAACACTTGATCTGACGGTTCAGATCATTTCATGATTTCGACATGCTTGATGTTCAGTGTTTTTGTCACTTCAAAGTCCCGATCCACAAAACTCTGTAAAGAAGTCGGATCAACGGTCCAGATCACATCTTGATCCGACGGTTGCAATTACATCGCGATTTCGCATATCGCGATATCGGGATTCTTGATGTTAATACTGTTTGACATCTCCAACACTCGATCCTTGATACCCCAAAATGGACTTGGATCAATGGTCCAGATTCAATATTGATTCAATGGCTATGATTAAATCGCGATTTCGCATATCGCGATTTCGACATTCTTGTTGCATTGTTTTCTTGTCTCTCCATGTCGCGATTCGTGAAACTCCGATATGGAGTTGGATCAATGGTCTAGATTTGATCTTGATTCAACGACTGCGATTAAGTCGCGATTTTGCATATCACAAAATTGGGATTCATGTGGATGATATTACTTGACATCTCCAACTCTCGATCCCTAAAACTTTGACATGGACTGGAATCAACGGTCCAGATTCAACTTTAATATGATGGCTCAGATTGAATTGTGATTTCGCATATCATGATTTAGAGAGGTTAGGGAACATCGTTCCTTTGACTCTTCAGTCAGCGAACTGACAATATTTCCCCACGTGTCCTGCCTGATGATGGCCGATCCTCCTTTTTCCGTAGTTTTATATGCCCACTTCTCCTTGTACTTTAGAGAGCGTGCAGGTTCTGCTTGATCCAATGATGGTCGGATCCCACGCTTGAATCGAATGCCTAAGATATATCCTCCTCTTCAGCGTGCTCTTCTTGTTTAAATTCAGATCTGACGACCCTCATTTTGTCGAGAATTTTGGATGGGATCCAACGATCAGTAGTGCTTCTCAAACTTTACAGGACTTCATCATGCCTGATCAATAGTTTAGATCAATCCTTGATTTGACGACTGAGGATTGTTGCGTTTAGACAATTGTTGCATTGCTAGTCTTCCTGAATATCACTACATTGCTGATCATCGCTGCTGTACTCAAGCCATCATCACTGCTGTATTTTCCATCAATGACAAGCTTACGCTGCCTGTAAAACATACCAAACATCCTCTGCACTATCTCTTCTGATCTTATCGAGGTTTCTCTGCAGCTTCTTCCCAAAATACTTCTGGTGCCCATCTATTACATTCTTCCTGTACTCATGCCATCTTCATTGTTGTACTTTCCATCAATGACAAGCATATGCTTCCTGTTAAACATTTTCCAACATGATTTTCCTGTTATGGGGGAACATCATCGTACAGAACACAGAAGAGGCTACTGCCTTCATAGCATAGATGTAGCTACGTCCGAACAAGATATTGTAATCAAGGGGGGTGTCGATAACTTGATGTGGATGGTTTTTCCCCCAAGTTCTATAGGTACATTTTGGAAGAGCCCTTCAGGGGATGATGGGCGACCGTCGTAAGCTCTCAGGGTGATGGCAGATAGTACTAGTTAAAGTGAGTCGAGTTTCTTGCATACTACTTTGGACATGATGCATGTGGATGCACCTTCATCGATAATGCACCGATGAACTATGATGTTCTGAATCTTAACTAGTATATGAAAACATACCATGGTAGGGAGGCTTGGATGTCCACTATCTAGATCAAAGGTGATGAGTCTAGTATCAGCTGGTTTGACTGCCCCCAAGGCGGAAAGCAAATATTTCCACTGAGATGGATAGGTTTGGAGGACCTCCAATGCAGACATGGCTGCAGGAGATTGTGCTAAGTCATCAACCATACCGTAATTATGGGCTACCCTGGCATGAGGGTTATGTACATTCCATCGTAATGACATGCAATTTATACAAGGTTTTGGTTCATTGTTAGGGCATGAAATCATCAATGGTTTTCCGGTTGTAGCTAGATATGCTTCTGAGGTGCTTGGGGTATATTTAGGGGGAACACCGTATTGACGACCGCGTGTTTGAAAAATAATATCTTCTTCATTGGTAAGGAGGATGTTGCGATTGACTGGATTTCCAGGTTGATTGGGACCTGGGTTTTGATACTGCCCCATTTGTGGTGGGGCAGGGATGATCTTTTGTTGGGTATTCCATACCTTGGTGTGGAATAAGGTTTTGAAAAACAACCGGAGGTGGTGGTTGCAAATAATGTTGTGGGGACTACCGAGGGGAAGGCAACGTTGGGTGGCGTTGCGTATTCATGGATTCTTTCATCCGTTTGAAGTTGGAAATTTGGGGGAAATGATGTGTATAATGTCCATACTCACCACATAGAGTGCAAGGGAAGTTAGGTCTGAGTTTATTTTTCTTCCCTTGTCGTGGTTGATTGTTATTTTTTCCCCCTAGGGGATTTTGGTTTCCTTGATTCCAGTTTCCCCCAACATGACGATTTTGTTTGGGGTTATTTCCTCCTCGTCCCGAGTTGTTATTATTTTGATTTTTCCCTTTATTCTTGGAATTATTCGGTTGATGGATTGGATTTTCCGTATTCAATTGTTCAAAATTTTGAATTTGTTGAATGGGAGAGGGTTGAAAAAATTTAATGCCAACATGTGGTTATCTTGGTGGAGGAGAAACTGGCTAGGGAGGACATGGAAATGAAAAATATGGATTGCTTTGTGGAGACGATCCATATGGCTTGTAGGAAGTTGAAGCACTTCCACTACTTTTGGGGTTATATGCGAGGGTCAAGGGTGAACGCATACTTGGTTGAGAGACTAGATGCATCATGGGTGTCGGTGGGGTCCACCCATTGGTGGAGGGGTAGCAACATGATATGACTGTTGGTGAGTGGGAGGAGGGTAATAAGACGTCCCTCCACATGGTTTTGGATATTGATGTGCACCATAAGTGGGTGACAGGTGGCCATAAGGGTTGAGATGGGTCATATAACCAATCAACCCATCCTTAATGTGGGACATCCCAGGTTTGTCCTGGCCAAATGGTATGGGTGTAGGTGCATCAAGCAATACTATGTACAAGTAACCTGATTGAGCATAAATGAGGTCAAATGGTTGGGCCTTGCTGATGGCCTCCTCTTTTGATTGATAAAAAGTGATGCTACATCCTTGGCAATACCATAGATGAGTGATTTGAGAAACCAATTGAAACGTTGTTCTTTGGTGGTTTCTTCTTTACACAAACTACGTTGTCAACGCCATTCATGGATTTGGTTGGATATATGGATAACAATGGTTTGTTTGAACTTAGAGAGAAGTTCTAAGCCAATATCATGACGAACTGGTAGTTGGAAAAAGGAAAAAAAGGCCTTGGCCAATGATTTGAAGGTCACATGGGACCCAGATTTTTGGTGCACATACCATTTGGCTGATGAGCCCGTGAGAGTTCTTTGAAACAACATCAAGTGGATGTAATCATCCATAATGCTGTATGAATAGAACCATAAGTGGAAGGTCATAACATAGTTGGCAGGATCTTCCCCCAGTTTACCTTCAAACATTGGAATATCTGAATAAAATTTTGTAGGCATATTGGGCCAAGTGGGGTCATGTAAAATGGGATCATTCGTGAGTTTGGTCAAATTAGGAATGTTGAGGGATGCCAAGGATGACATAGGTATATTTGGTAGAGGATTAGTTCCAACCATTGTTTGAGTAGGTGATGGACCTGTCCTTTGATAGGGATTTTGTGGGTTTGTACTTCCCCCTTGAGAAGAAGTTTGACCCCCGCCTCCTTGTGAAGGAGAACTAAAATATGGATGACCTTTGGTATTTGATCCAAGCAAAGTGGAACCAAGTAAAGCTGATCCCAAAACAATATAAATCACGGGGGTGTGAGATGGTTGAGCTGGTGAGTTGGCAAGACTAGGGACTCCTCCTAGAATATAAGGGAGATTTTGTAAGCATCTAGAATGACAGGGATTCTGTGGTTCCCCTAAGGTTTCCAACTAGCAAAGTGAATGTGTGCAAATGGTGACAAGAGAGAAATAAATGAAAAATATCTTTGTATATTTTTTACCATCACAAAATAGTATAACCCACAATTTCATGTAATCAAATGAATGTCATACATAAATCAACTGTAAATACGCAAGCATGTAGATAGGTGGATTTTTTGCACATGGGGAACAATAAAATAAAATGTTTGTGTCCTAAAAGACCTATCGTCCTTCCTCTCAATTTAGCACCAGACCTTCCAATAGCACTCAATAGCGAGGTCTGAAGCCACTGAAAGAGAAACTAGTGAAGGTTGAAGTAATCAGTTATAATGAGGGGTAGAGGGTGCATATCTCGAAAGAGCTAGCGATATTTCCCAATAGCCACACAAAATATGATCAAGGTGAGATTACAACCCACAATCACCACCTGGGTGGATATCGTAAGTTTGGACACTAAGTACCTTGGTCAAAGTGCGACATTTGGATTTTTGGCCTCAGAAATGGGTCACGGGATAGATTCCCTCATAAGAGTTGGGTGACTCAAGGAGGTATGCACAGAGCAACCGAACCTCGACCTTAAACCCTTCATGGGTATCTCCCTACCTTATGGTGTAGGAACACTTGACTTGGAGGATTTGAAATTTCCCTATTTCTCAAATTCTATTGTTTGAAAATGTGAGAACCTGATAACAAGGAGTTATTTGGATGCTTACCTCCAAGATCCTACCTAGACTAAAAATTTTATTTTGGCACCTCCTGTGGAGGAAAATTTAGTGTGTTTTTAGAATTTTTTTTAGATGTGGTCAGATGAGAGATTGGGGTCATGGAACAAACTCGTTTGAATTAATTTGGTGTGGATAATTTCCAAAGAAGTAGTCGGATCTTTCGAAATTCCTTTGGATAAATCCCACTTTGACCTCCACTATTCTAATACAAATTATGCATGTGAGGAGTGGCTTTGTGTGAAAGAAAGTGAAAAGTGTGAAAATATTTTAATAAGTTAAGTGTGAGATTGCAGCACGTGGACTTCCTGTGGTCCTTACAAATCTTCTTACCTAGCTTACCATGTATCTTTGGTACAACCTTGAGGAATATTTAAATCCCTAAAGAACTAGCAATGTGGACATATGGGTCCTTACAAATCCTTTAAACTCCCTAAAATGTTGTCTATACTAAGAAATCTTTTGAAACCATCCTAGAATTGTAGACATGTGGGCATGTATGGGCCCGTTACTTGATCTTTAAACTTCCCTAGATTGTGATCTAAACTAAGAAAGTTTTTAGAAACTATCCTAAGATTACAAACACATGGGCATGTATGGGCCCTTACAAAGATTTAAGATGATTTCAAAAACTAAGAGGAACCTTAGGGGGGGTTTTTCCCCTCCTAAATGACTTGTTAAGGGAGATGAAATGTCCTTTTAACCACCTTTCTGATTCTCGAGATCACACTAGGGTGCGGGGGAAGAGCATACTTGAGGGTTAAAATTAACTTCTAATCCCAATTTAAGTGATTGTGTATGAAAAGCCATAACTTCCACTTAAAATTTTAAAAACCAAATGAGCCATCTGTAAGAAATTTTAGACCCCAACCCAGTTTCAGTCTCGCTGATTTTTCAACCAAAGTTAAATGCCGAAACTCCAGTTTCAGCACTGTTTTAGCATATGTCTCAGCACTGTTTTAGCATATGTCTCAGCACTGTTTCAGCATATGTCTGAGCACTGTTTCAGCATATGTCTTAGCACTGTTTCAGCATATGTCTCAGCACTATTTCAGCATATGTCTCAACACTGTTTCAACATATGTCTCAGTATTGTTTCAGCATATGTCTCAGCATTGTTTCAGCATATGTCTCAGCACTATTTCCGCATATGTCTCAGCATTGTTTCAGCAGACGTCGCAACACTGTTTCAGCATATGTCTCAGTACTGTTTCATCATATGTCTCAGTACTGTTTCAGCATATGTCTCAGTACTGTTTCAGCATATGTCTCAGCACTATTTCAGCATATGTCTCAGCACTATTTCAGCATATGTCTCAGCACTGTTTCAGCATATGTCTCAGCACTGTTTCAGCATATGTCTCAGTACTGTTTCAGCATATGTCTCAGCACTGTTTCAGCACTGTTTCATCATATGTCTCAACACTGTTTCAGCATATACAAACTTAACAGAAAATAAACTTCAGAACTGAAACATGAGGATTCTGAACATCGTTTTCAATGCAAAAATAAAATATCAGCAATATGCAAAACTCAGAAAATATAGACACAAAGATTTTCAGTCTAACTTCGACCCTGGAAAAACCCACAAGGGGAAAACCAGTGAGAGAGGGCTTTGTATTATTTATGATCTTCTGATAAATTTCTTTTATAGCATATTCATCTTCAGAAATTTACACAAACTTATCTAGACTTTATTTCACTAAAATCCTTTTGAATAGTCCTGGAAAATGCTCCTCGATTTCTGTCCCAGAAATCCGTACAACTGTACGATTGTCCCAACAATTAATGTTGTACGGACTGTCCCAAAATTTGTGCCAAAACTCTGCTAAGACTATACGAAAAATCTAGCATAAACAACTCCTTGTAAACCGTGTTGTACGGCCCCCAAGATTTGTGCCAAACTATACGGACTGTATGGAAATACACTCAGAAATTTATTACAACAGTTACCTCAATTTCTGTGCCAACAAATGTTGTACGACAGCCTTGGAATGCATGCCAATACTCTCAGAAATTGTAGCTGTTGTCCTCCTCGATTTTTGTGCACATTAAATGTTGTATGACCTCCACAAATCCATATGGTATGGCATGTTCTTCCTTGCTGTCTGATCCCTTGAAATCCGTACTTCTCTTTGCTTTGGGATGCATGCTCTCCTTCAGCAAATGATATCTCTTTTCTTCAGCTTGACCTCTCTCTTGTTCTTGGCATCTCACCAAAGATCTGACCTTGGCATCTCACCAAAGGTCCCTTCTCTTGGCATCTCACCAAGAGTCTCTTGATCTTGGCATCTCACCAAAGATCCCTTCTCTTGGCATCTCACCAAGAGTCTCTTGATCTTGGCATCTCACCAAAGATCCTCTCCTTGGTCTCTCACCAAGTGACTTCCTCTCTAGCTCTCTGTTTTTCTCTCAACAAGAATGCTTCAACTACCTAAGAATGGGTGCACCCTCTTGCCCTAGTCGACCTCATGAGGGAAGGTGAGGGGTTTTCTAATCTAACAACTGAGATTAGATTAGATGGGTGGCTGACATTTGGTGTCTCTTCACTCACCCTCACTTTAATCATAAAGTTATCTTTTAATTTGCATATCACAAATTAATTTGACTAAGACCCACATTAGGCACTTTCTCCCCCTTAGGCACCTAGGGAAGAGAAACACTTGCCTTGGTACTTTATTTTAATTAAAAATTTAACACCATCCATGTGGAAAAAAAGAAAAAGAGGAGAATAGTGATTATTTTTACCCCTATGTGCTTATGTTAGCTAACCTTTCTTATGAGAAAGGACTCTAAGTGGAGTGTAGTGGCCTTGCAAAGTGAAGGAAAATAAAAATCTGAAGGCTAGGAGCCCTCAAACCATTCATAAAAACTCTTACAATTTGAAAAAATAGGAGTTACGTGTGGGTTACAGTTTTGACAGGCGCACAGAAGGTGAAAAATGCATAGAATGTGCAGATTAATGAAGATTGTTTCACGCACATTTCACATCTGTGGGCCTTGAAAGCCACACACTTCCTGTCATGCGTTGGGGAGGAAATTTCCAAGTGAAATACTCCTTCCTCACCTTTGAATTTTGACTTTGGTAGGTTGGGCTAGGCTGGTTTTGGTACCTACATGTCAAAACAATCAAAATGAAGTGCTCTCAAGACTTAAATATGGAGGAATTTGATATCGATCCCCAGTATGGTCGCTAATTTTTTGTGTTGGTTTTGTCACTTGGGTGAGCAAAAACACAACACTTGCATGCTTAGTTAAGCCTGTTAAACAAGACAAAAGTTTGTTATTTGATTAGAAAAACCAAATACACATGAAAACAAAGAAATACAACTAAAAACAACTAAGAAATAAATGTTAGAGAAGCTTGAGAAACTAGAACCATGAAAATAAACAAAATGACCAACATATAACTACCAATGGATCAATAGATTGATTGGATAAACACCATAGAGAAAGGCAGGGACTTATGAGTCCCCTCTTCCTCCTTGGGAGGGATCTTGAGTTCCCTAATTGAAGCTCTTCTCTTCATACAATGGAGGAAATGAGAAATGGTGAAGAAATAAAATGCCTATTCCCTTAAGAGGTGAGTGGAATGGCTTATTGAAATGGTGCTTGAAGGCTTTAAAGAGAAAAGAAGATTCTCAAAGAAGAATTCTTGTAGCATAACAATACCTTGAAGATATTATTTTCTTAGTACACCATGGCACATATTTATAGCATCCATTCATGGCAAGATATAATTGGTTCATAGTGTGAACAAGGGGCCTTTTAGGGCACTTCCTAGCCCTTGACCATACTCCAAGCTAGATTTAGCTCAGATATGAGTGTCAAATCATGTTGGGGGTCAGAATAGAAGGGGTTGAGGGGTTGACAAGATACATAAATGCGCCATTCAAAGAGGTGCAAGAATTTTCTCGTATACAATCACACATTTTGCGCACAGTATGCGTCGAGGCCTGTGTTAGCCTGTGCATTATGTGCACTGTGTGCACGCTTCCTTTGGTGAATTTGTGCACTTTGATTTTTGACCCAAGTATATAGGTTTTTTTATTTTGGATGGATTTTGGTTTTGTAGGTGGACTAATTGTTGTTGGCATTGATTTTTTTCTTCAATCATTGTGTGCAATGTTGCAGACGATGTTTCAATGATAACAACCCCCCTCTTAGTAATCCAACAATTGGTATTAGAGCGAGTTCCTTCAGAAGACAGTTTAACCACTAGAAGGAGATCATGAAATATACTGAGAATGGAGTACCATTGTTTAATGGTCAGAATGGTCTAGGGTATGATATGTGGAGCATAAGGACAATAAATTTTTTAAAGGAACATGAATATGATATTTGGAATTCAGTCGTGATAGGATATTATGCTACAAATAAAGCAAAGACTGTAACCAAGAAGGAATTGAAGAAGAATAAAAAAATAGCAATGGATTTCATTTGGGAATGATTACCTGATCTGGTAAGAGAAAAGGCTAGAAAGTGTTTATCAGCTAAAGAAATTTGGGATAAGCTACATGATATCTATTTTTCTACCATCGCAGAGTCAGAGAATACCAAAGAATATGAAGGTATAGAATAAAAAGAAATATGCTCATCATGTCAGACAGATTCATAAGAGGAAGAGTATGAAGAGGAAAAAGTTGATTACATAGAACAATTGATCAGTGAAATTGAATATCTAAGGACTGAAAGAAAATAAAACAAGTCACTCCAAGAAGAACTAGAGAAGATGGAAGAGTCATATAACTCTAACACCAAAAAAGTTGAGCAGACAATCATGATGCTAAAAGGTCATATAGAAGAAGCCAAAAGGAATGAAGAAAATCTCAAGGATCAGAAGCAATATTTGGAAGCCAAAAATAACAACACAGAAGGAAGAAGCAGAAAAGAGAGAGAAGATAATGACATATCATCTCAAGGAAAGAACTAACGATTTAAATAAGCTTGAAGCATAGTTCAATAAAAAAAATAAAACTTGAAGATGAAATAATCACATTGAAGATCCAACTTGAAGAAGTAAAGCCAATAGAAGAAGTCACGAGGAACCAGATGACGAAGAAAGAAGAAGAGAAGGAAAATCTTGAAGAAGAAGTTGTCATGTTGAGAGTAAAAGTTGTCAAGATCATCACAAATGTTCAAGATAATCCCTCCAGGTTGTCAAGAAGGAAGAATCAAGAGAAGCCAAAGACTTATGAAGAAGTAATTAAAGGTACGATGAACAAGGAAGAATGCAAGCCCTTGAAGAAGAACATTCCAAAAGTGCAAAAGACTCAAGAAGAAGAGTATAAAAGAACATCCTCCATTATAAATATACAAAGAAGCCTCAATCATGATCATGATCATCCAAGGATGGAATTTAGAAGGACTACACCGCAAAGAAGATCATTCACTCCCAGGTATGTAAATTTATTTTATGGTCATTGTTTTTATTGTACTAAACTTGGACATAAGGTTGTAGATTGCAGGGCTTATGAAAGAAATGTTTAAGCAAGTGTTGGCACAGGGGTATACCTAGGGTTCAATGCTTACAAAAATGCACCAACAAAACCCTAACTACCGACCCTTTCAGAAACACCTGTGAAGCAGATGAAGTCTCACCCGAGGTAGATGTAGAAATTTCGATACCCAAATGAGTATTCCTACGATTCTCCTGATCTAACAATTTCCGCCACTTGTTAAATACATAATCGCTTCTACTATTATTATTGTGGAAGCAATTAAACCATGATCACAACCACAATGCACAATGTGAAATATCAATAACACACAACACAAAAGTTTTACCGGGAAAGTGTAAAGCAAAAAACCCCACTATCATATATTATGTACATCATGAATCATGAAAAAATCTCATACAAAACTCTAATCCAAGAGCTTTTAGTACAATACAATTGTCTAACACTGTCATACACAGATTAGAAAATACATGTGCCAATTTTCGTGTCCAGACAGCCTGCCTCCTCTGCACAAACTTTGCATTCCAAATTCTCACAATGAATCGAATTATTACAGTTGCCTCATTTGCACATGCTCATAAGCATATTCACTTCATGTGTGAACAAATCACAACCGATAGCCAAACTGTCCCTTTCACCTATTATCTCAACTAGATCTCCATTGGAACTGACATGCATGTAGTTAACCGTGGTGAATCTTCAGTTGCATGTGATTTCACTGATTAACTGAACTCTCACTAGTGCATGTTTAGTTACAACTAGTACAATTGATATTAACTCACTTAACTACACTTATAATTATGTTACAATTCCAAATCACTCAGTTATGAATGAGATAATAGATTAATATTTATTGTCTAATTTAATTAAGGGAAAAGTAAATTAGACACATGTTTCTTGTTGACTTTTCAACACTCCCTCTCAACAAGAAAGGGATTATCCTTCACCCCAATCCTATCTCTATGATATTCGAATTTGCTCCTGGTGAGCGCCTTTTTCAGAATGTACGCATCATGATCTTCCGTAGGAATGTATTGAAGCAACATGATCTTTCGCTGCACACAATCTCTGAGATGATGATACCGGATATCTATATGCTTAGATCTGTCATGAAACATAGGATTAATCAAGAGTTTAATGCAACTCATATTATCAAAATAAATCACTGTCGGATCTAAATGAGAACCAAACAAACCAACCAAGATCTTCCTCATCCAGATAGCCTCACATGCATCTTGTCTTGTTGCCATGTATTCTGGTTCCGCTGAACTAAGTGCCACGGATCTCTGTTTCCTACTGTACCAAGAAACAACTATAGATCCGATACTAAAGATCCCTCTTGATGTGCTCTTTCTGTCTGTTGGTCTGCCCACCTAATCTGCATCCATGAAGCCATGCAACTTCACCTCATCCATCTATCTGTACCATAATCCATACTCAGATGTGCCCTTTAGATATCTTAGGACATGCTTCCCTGCCTTCCAAAAGAGTTTGGTAGGCTTAATCATCGCTTGACTTAGATAGTTAACCGCATAGCAAATGTCTGGCCTCGTGTTCACTAAATACATTAGCGAACCCACTAATTGTTGATAGACAGTAGCATCCACTACCTCTCCAGAAGTAGCATCCTCTTTCCTCCAGTTTCCTGGAAGAGGAGTATCCATGGGTTTGCATCCCTCCATGTGAAAATTACACAGTATCTCCCTTGCATACTTTCCTTGAGACACAAAAAGTTCACCATCTCGTTGCCGTATTCCAATCCAAGGAAATAATGAAGAAGGCCCAAATCCTTCATCTCAAAATCCTTTGCAAGGTCCTCCTTGCATGAGTGTATCCGATGCTCATCACCAGTCAATATTAAATCATCAAAATAAAGCACAATGATTAAAAGCTTACCCTCCACCACAATTTGGTATAGGTTTGCATTTGCTTCACTTTTGGTGAAGCCCAATCTGGTGAAATAGCTATCTATCTGAGTGTACCAAGAACGGGGTGCTTGCTTCAGCCCATACAGTGCTCTCTTGAGTCTGCACACATGTGACTCTCTATCAAAGGTCTCAAAACCTTCTGGATGCTCAATGTACACTTCTTCCTCAATGATCCCATTGAGGAACGCGGTTTTAACATCCATCTGATGAATGTGACATCCCATCTGCACTGAGAGTGAAAGGATTGATCTTATGGAAGAGTATCTAGCGACAGGTGCAAAGGTCTCACCATAATCTATCCCCTCGATCTGTGAGAAGCCCCAGGCCACAAACCTGGCCTTGTATTTCTCCACACTCCCATCAACAACTTTCTTTAGCTTGTAGATCCATCTCGAACCTACCACTGATTTATCAATGGGTCTTGGGACAATTTCCCATACACTGTTTTTGACAATGGAGTCATACTCCTCTACCATAGCATCAACCCAAGTGGGGTCCTGCACTGCTTCCTGAAAGGAAGATGGTTCAGTAAAAATACATTTGCTCATGAGAGCCATGTATCTAGCAAATTGATCAGGAGATTGTCTCTGTCTGCGCTGTGAAATAGGGGCTCCTACATTCTATGCAGCATCTAGTCTCAATATTTCAGCTTTCGTGGTGCACTTTCTGCCATTTCTGATGGATGTCTCTACTTGAGTGGCTTCCTCCACTCCATGAACCTCTTCATGTGGCTGATCCACATATTGAGACTCATCCTTGGGAACCAACAGTTCCTCTTCTGCATGCAAGTCTAGCTCCCTCTCAAGCGACAACCACATGGATTTCCCCTCATCGAATTTTATATCCCGTCGCATAACAGTCATCTTACTATTTGGAAAATACACATGATAATTATGGGGTGTTTCTATGTACCCCACAAATATCCCAACTTCAGCAGTCGGTTCCAGCTTCTTCCTGGCATCCTTGTTCACATGCACAAAAACAGATGAGCCAAAAAATTTTAAATCCAAAACATCAGGTTTCTTACCAGTAAAAGCTTCTTTAGCTGTACTCATGCCAAGTACTCTATGAGGACAACGGTTCTGCACATAAACCATAGTATTGCATGCTTCTGCCCACAAATTCAATGGTAGGCCTTGATCATGCAAGATTGCTCGTGCTGCACCCACGATCATTCTTTTCTTTCTCTCCACGACCCCATTTTGCTGTGGGTTATGAGGCACTATGAGTTCTCTTCGAATTCCTTCTCTGCTGCAGAATTCTTTGAATTCGTTAGAGATGTAACCTCCACCATTATCTCTCCTTATAGCTTTCACTTGCTTTCCCGACTCTTTCTCCACCAATGATTTAAACTCATAGAACTTTGAGAATGTTTGATCCTTCTTCTGCATGAAGGATATCGAGCATTTACGAGAAAATTCATCAACAAAAATAACATAATATATGTGTTTTGCTATTGAAGCAACTGAGAATGGTCCACACACATCCGTGTGAACTCTCTCCAGGATTACCGAAGCACGGTTCTCCTTTTCATGAAAGGTGGACTTTACATACTTCCCTAGGGTGCACCCCTTGCACTGATCTGACTGAGCAAGTGTTCCCCTTGGAAGTCCAGTAGATATTTTCTGCATGATATTCAAGGCTCCATGATGAAGATGGCCTAATCTCCTATTCCATAATTCACCCTCATCCCAGCTCACCACTGTTTCTGCCTTGCCTATCATGGCACCGCAACCATATACCTACAACATGTAGATATTCTTAACTCGAATCCCTATCTTCTTGATTTGACATGTTTCTTTATGTCGTAGGTAGGCTATACCACTGCTAAAAACAACATCATAGCCTCTGTCCTCCAACATTGTGACTGAGACCAAGTTTTTCTTCAGACCTGGAACATGCATAACATTTTTCAATTGAAATGGTTTACCTGACTCCCTCTGAAAGGTAATGGTACCAATACCAGTTGCATTGTATTTTCCATCATCGCCCATATCTATATGCATTCTGAGATCTTTCTCCTCCAAGTCAATGAAAGACTCTTTTTCTCCCATCATGTGGAAGGAAGTTCCACTATCCAAATACCACACCGATCCCGATGCACTTGAATCCATGCATGAGATCAAAGAGAAGTCAATCTCAAATTGTGAGACAAGAGCCTCACTAGTTGCAGCTCCAGTAACCATCTTCTTCTTCTTCTTCTGCGGACAATTAGTAGCGAGATGCCCACATTCGTGACAATGAAAACACTTCACTTTGGACAAATCCAGCTTCTTGACTTTAGACTCAGAATTTGATTGGAATTTCTTCCCTTTCCCTTTCCTTTCCTTGGCAGTCAAAGCACAATCCTCTTCATCATCACGCTTTGATGAAGATCCATCTCTGGTATTCCACCTGAAATCCTCTTGCACCAGATCCGACCATAGTCATTCCTAATCCGAAAACTTTTCCCTTCCATTGACAGAGTCTTGATAACTATGCCAACTCTTAGGAAGCCCTAGGAGCATCAAGCTCACCGAATCATCAGCAATGACTGTTATTCCCACACTTCCAAGCTCATCCTGACATTGGAAAAACTTCGTGAGATATTTTTGAATGGTTTCGCCTTTCTCCATCTTGATCTTCCTGAGTTTATCTTTGAGCGCCAATTTCCTATGGTCGCTACTGTTTTGGAATAGATCTGTCAAAACCTTCCACATTGCATATGGTGTGGTTTTCCCATGGAGACTTGAGACAATGTGGTCTCGTACTCCCTCCAACAGAATCCTCCTCGCCTTCGCCACTTTTTTTTTCCATGCATCAAGATTTGCAGTGTCTGTCGCATCCGGTTTAGGAACATCTGCATCAATGTAACCCTTCAAGCCATTGTCTTCAAGCACTGCCTCCATCTTGTCCTTCCAAGAAATGTAGTTAGAGATGACCTCGAGAGCATACTCCAACCTCAAGCCATTGAAATACATTTCAATCTTGAATCAAGTGTCGCACCAAGAAAATCTTGCAAATTCGAATGTTATCCAACCCAAAAATTAACCCCTTCACTTTCTTCTTGCCCTGGGAGGTTCGCACCCCACCTGAGAGAAACCTGAGGGAAGTTCGCACACTACCTGTGTATAGCTTGCGAACCTACCTATCAAGTTCGCACCTTGCTCCACTGTAGCCCACGATAATTCTCAAGAATTTCTCACCTTACTCCACTGTTAGGGTGAGGGAAGTTCGCACCCTGCTAGTGTATTTGCCTGTGAGAATGCCAATGAAGTTTTCACCCTGGCTTTGTCTACGGTGCGAGAATTATTGTTCTTGAAAACACCAGAAGTTTTTAGTACTACAGTTCACACCCAGCTAGAGGCGAGACCTGCGAGAATGAAATTATGTTCGCACCTCACTTCTGTAGCTCCATGGTCTCCGTGGCTCTGATACCATGTAGAAATTTTGATACCCAAATGAGTATTCCTGTGATTCTCTTGATCTAATAATTTCCGCCACTTGTTAAATACAAAATTGCTTCTACTATTATTATTGCGGAAGCAATTAAACCACGATCACAACCACAATGCACAAAGTAAAATATCAATAACACACAACACATAAGTTTTACCAGGAAAGTGTAAATCTAAAAACCCCACTATCATATATTATGTATATCATGAATCATGAAACAATCTCATACAAAACTCTAATCCAAGAGATCTCAGTAAAATACAATCATCTGACACTGTCATACACAAATTAGCAAATACATGTGCCAATTTTCGTGTCCAGACAGCCTGCCTCCTCTGCACAAACTCTGCAATCCAAATTCTCACAATGAATCGAATTATTACAGTTGCCTTGTTTTCACATGCTCATAAGCATATTCACTGCATGTGTGAATAGATCACAACTGATAGCCAAACTGCCCCTTTCACCTGTTATCTCAACTGGATCTCCATTGGAACTGACATGCATGTAGTTAACTGTGGCAAATCTTTAGTTGCATGTGAGTTCACTGATTAACTGAACTCTCACTAGTGCATGTTTAGTTACAACTAGTACAACTGATATTAACTCACTTAACTACACTTATAATTCTGTTACAATTCCAAATCACTCAGTTATGAATGAGATAATTGATTAATATTTATTGTCTAATTTAATTAAGGGAAAAGTAAATTAGACACATGTTTCTTGTTGACTTTTCAACAGTAGAGGCATGGGTGGTTGCAAGACTCAGATGTCTGCAACCTTAGTTGGGACACAGATCTATGATTGTAACACCTTAACATAGCACTTAACAATTATACTTCATTAGTATTCAACCTTAGTTTACAGCATAGCTAAACCCTAATAATAGATCAACACAATATTCACACAGATCCAATAGATTCAAGCACTAAGCATACCAACATAGATCAGATCTAGCATTCATTCACATTATTCAACACTAAGCTATCATATTATATTCTTCCAAGCATATATTAGTGCACTAAGCATTTAACCACATAAAAAAAAGAACAAACATAAAGCACAAAGAAACCACAACACAGGATATACGTGGTCCACCCCCACCCTGGGGCTACGTCCACCAACTCTTCTTCTTTATTTATTTTTGTCAATATTCTACATGCACAGAGCCATGATATCTTACTCCGTAGAGGATAGGAGATCTATGCACACTCTACTAGATCCTCCTTCCATGAGTTACAATACACAGCCTCTTCACAGTCTCTTACAATCACTTGCACTTATCTCTACAAGTTCTCAACATAGAATGCACAAAGCACTTACAAGTTTCACTTAGCATAGTGTCTAGCCTCTCTTCGATCACATAGATCGAACTAACTACTTCCTACATCGCCTAGATTTCTATTTATACATTACAAAAAGGGCCTAAACATGGGTAAACCCATGGGTCGACATCCCCATACCCGTTACATAAGCCCAAAACCCAAAAAGTCCTAAAAAGGGGCCAAGATCCCGCGATCTCTGCTTCGACTTGTGCTCCGCCTTCGACAACTTGTTGAAGTCCCAAAAGTAGGTCAAACATGACCAAGGATCCTCAAAAATTGGTCAAGGGCCAACATGCCCCCAACACTCACCTGTGACTTATCCCGAGTCACTCTAGTCTGGGTAGATCTTCTTCAAAAGCCTCAAGCTTGGCTCGAGTTGCTTCGACCTGTTGTTGCGCCATGGCCTCCTGCTCGGTGAACTCTTGGATTACTGCTTCATTGATAGGTCCCTCTAAGAATTGTTCAACTGTAGTAATGACTTTCTCCAGTTCTTCTCCTCTACCTTCAATATCTACGAATAGTTGTCAAGCCTCATCTTGTGTCAGTTGGAGCCTCTGAGTCAATTCCATGACTTTTCTTTGAATGGTGTGGACCTACTGTTGAGCAGTGTGCTATTCTTGGGATCACTTCATCCTCTCAATGGCTGACAGGGGCTTCAATTGCGCCTATACTATTTCTTCTTGTTGTTTTGCCTTCTGGAGCTGTGACTCCAGTGCCTTCAGTTTAGGATCCTTAGTGAGTCGCTCATAAGTCTAGGCACTGCGATCACTTAGTTTCTTACATTCCATGGTAAGGGCCTTGATTCTCTCAATTGTGCTTCGAGCAGTTTCTTCTCTTTGATCTCACACATCCTACGGAGTGTTGGGAACTGTTCAGATCACGAGCTGCGCTACTTGATGCTCCACTCGGTATTCTACCTTTTGCTCTAATCCCGTCACAGAGTGAAGTGCTTTGTCGACTACTTCTTTGAATTCGATTTGTTCTGTGAGAAACTGCTCTTTATCTTGTTGGATTTGTGCTTTCTCCTCTTCAAACTTGGTTTGAAGGCCATCCTTCTCCTTTTGTGAAACCCGACATTTCTCTACCATTTCCTCTTGGGCTTGTTTTAGGGCTTCTATGGCCTGGTCTTTCTCAACTTGTGTTCGACTAAGGTGAGCTTCTGTCACATCAGCTAGTCTGCAGATTTGGGCAGGCTCATCTCCCAACTCTGGTTCTTCTGATGGTAGGGGCGTAGTGGATACTGGGCGGCTGGATTGAAGGGACTGTTGTACCCCTCTGAGTTCAAACTTGATTATGTCATACATATCCTCCTGCTTGGCTTCATGTTTTTTCAAGATGTCCTGCGAGGCATCTGATACATATGCAATGATGAAGATGAAGTCATCTACAATGAGCACAGTATGCATCTTAGTCAAGGTGGCTATGGATTTCTTTCGGGAAGTGGGTTTTGTAGAATAAACCTTCCTCTTCTTCAAGGGATCAACCTCATCAATAGGATCCCTAGGTGGTGTTACTTTTCCCTAATTCTACTGATATTCTTTTTCGTTGGTCGCTTCTTGATCTACTTCATCATCACCCCCTCGACCAGGTGATATTGAAGCTTTTTATTCCGATGCGCTACTCAAGTTTTGGACCTCTTCAGTCTTCTTAGTTCTACTGGGTCCAGGAGTATCCTTTGCTTCATGAGTGGTCTTAGGGCTACCAATTAGTTTAGGGTTTGACATTTCGGTGGGGTTAGCGGGGATGAGGAGCTCTACAGACCAGTCCTTGGTTATCTCTTTGAGGTCCTTCTCTGTGAGCTTGTAGTATGACTGAAGCTTTTCTTTATGCTCATCTATGCGTGCAATGATATAAATGAAGTGTTGATCTGCGCAAAACTTCATGAGGGGTCGGAACCGATGTAGGGTGTTTGGCATCATGCGAGGGAAAACTTTGATAGACCTCTTCAGTTGGAGATAATATGTATGAAAGACCACATTTGACTGCCACTGTTTTCCCATATCGCTCGAGTACCATAGCATGGTGAAATGTGTAGCGAGTGGCTCGAATGACTCAATGTCCAGGAAGGTCGCACCTTACGGCATCTCCCAAGTGGTAAATGCGATGAGGATCAGGAGCCAGCTAAAGTGGAACTCATAGCCCTGATCTTGAGCTTTGTGACAGTCTAATTCCAACTAGTTGACCAAGTACTTTGCCCAGTTCATCTGGATTCCTTCTACACATTTCCCAGCAAGGTCAACAACGAATCCTGTGACCTATGTAGGTCTCTTCTTTCTTACGAGCTTTCCTGTGATACACTGGTAGGTTAGGCACACTGCGCCATACTGAAAGGAAACTAACTTGTAGCCTCGTGTTCCCTTTTCTACATCACCATATGTGTCTTTGATCTTTTGTGCCAATGCGCGATCTGTAGGCTTCTCTGGGTAGAAGTCCTGTGGGTCGGGTCCTTGCATGCTCAATCCGGTGATCCTATGGATCAACGTCAGATCAAATGTGATGCATCATTCTAGCCATAGGTAGCTGCCATGGTAGCACAAGAGCAGGAGTTTAACACACACATTAACCTCTTGGTGCCTTCCAAAGTGGCAAATCTTCATTACATTCAAGAGGGTGGATTGCGCGAGGTTCATAGTCCATGGCTGGGGGATTATTTTTGAGTTCTTCCCCTTCATCCTGGTCAAGTATTTGTAAGGAGTGAGCATACTATGGTTCTTGCGGTCTCCTAGGTTGAATTCACTGAACTTCAACATCACGATCTTATCCTGTTGCGTTCTAATTGCACGTATCCCCTTCAGGAGTTACGCAGTAACCATGGTGTAATCAAAGTCTCTTGGGATACTGTCACGACTCACCGCACCAGCCAAAGGTGGGATGTAGTCAGGTAGGATGGTCAGGATTAGCTTTGCATTTGCCAAGTCATATCGGTGCTTGGTTCTCTTCTCTGCTACCGTTCGGGATGGTCTAGATCCGCGAGAAGTCAACGGAGAGACTTGCACTCCTCTCATTGATGACGCTTGAACACATGCGGACATTACTTTTTCGGTCATGAGATCAATGAGAAATTCTTCGATGACTTTCTCTACGGCGCTGATCTCATCCGACATACACACTCAAGATTAGATAACTTAGGTCAATAGTTGAGTGCACAATGCAATGGAACATGTGTCGATCTCAATAAACATAATGCGGTAGCAATGAGTTGGCTTGGATACAATTTCGCAAAAGTGTTTTCGGTGCAATAGTCGACACACTAAGTAGGCAATGGTGTAAGGGATCTCTCCAATGGATAAGATCTCTTCCTCAATTTGGTTCTGTCCATTGTAGCACGGTCCCAATGGTCTGATGACAAGATTTCTAGCCATAACTGTTGTTCTAATCGTTCGGGGTGTTGGTCTAACGATTATAATGCTTTCAACGACTATATCGCTTCGCCATGGCGAAGTGCCATGTTGTGTTGTTATGATATCCCGACGAAGTTACAATTTTGAAAATATTCCTTCTACGAAGTCCCCTTTGGAGCCTTCTATAACTTTTCTATCTTTGCTCTCTTCTTACTGAGTTCTCTAGCCTTCTTCCCAGTGATCTTCATCTCAGTATTCCTCTTTCCATTATGATTCTTATCTCCTTTTGGCATAGTAACTTCGTGTTGTTGAGTTTCTTTCATAGGGTCAGGGATTAATACATCTTCTTGTTGGGCCCGATATATGATCAATTTATGACAGTTATTAGACACTTTTGTTGAATGTACATATGTGTTTTTCATGTTTTGGAGGAGCTTTTTGAAGAATTTTATGCTAAAACGGTATGATTTACACCAGGTACGTATGATTCATGTTTAATGTTCATATTGAGTATAATTCATCACGTTTTTATGTTCCCAAGGATATAATTCACGTTTTTTTGTGTTACAGGGAAAAAACACTTCACGTTTCTGCTACCGGCTCTCAATCCAACACTCCTTCCAGTACTCGATCTGGTACCCAGTCCGACACTTCGTCCAACACTGTGTCTTGCACAAAAATGGTGGGTGATTTGGAGGTTATGGTATTGGTGGCCAATGGTGGGCGAATCAGGAACATGATTTTTTCTCGTGCTTGCCCCCTCCAGCTACTGAACCTTTGACAACCCAGTTTAAGTTGTTAAGCAGGGCGATTATGTTGGCAAATGTTTAACAGATAGCGTATGCTTGTCATTGATGGAAAGTACAACAACGATGATGGCTTGAGTACAGCAGCGATGATCAACAGGCAAAGAGAAGACAAGTCCAGGAAGATAGAATGATTGAAGGCCCGAGAAGCATTGATGATCGTTGGATCCCATCCAAAATTCCCGACAGTAAGAGGGCCATCAGATCTGAAGAAAGACAAGTAGAGGGCGTTGAAGAGGAGAATAGATCTCAGGCGTAAGATCTGAGCGCAGGGCCCGACCACCGTTGGATCAAGGAAAACCTGCATGGTGTTTAAAAGTGCAAGGAGAAAAGGGGCTCACCAAATCCTGAAAGCAGGAGGACCATCCATCTCAGGGGATTATGTGGACCGTTGATCCAACTCCCTATCGGAATTTCGAGGATCGCGAGTTAGAGATGTCAAAGATTATTGACATCAGAACCTTGATTTCACGATATATGAAATCGTGATGTAATCTGAGCCGTCAGATTAAGATTGAATCTGAACCGTTGATTCCAGTCAATGGAGAGGCATCGAGGATCAGGACTTTGAAATGACAAAGTCACTTGACATCAAGAACCCCGATTTCACGATATGCGATATCGTGATTCAATCACAGCCATTGAATCGAGAATGTGATCTAGACCATCGAACCAACTCATGAAAGCAGACCACGTCAGCTAGGGACACGTGGCACAATCAGGTAATGACAAGTGTCAGACTGATTCAACATTTCAGGCACATGTAAGTCACGAATCAGAGTGACATGTGGCAGTATTCAACACATGTCAATCCACTTGTGACATCAGCAGATGGACACCTCTCGGAGTTTCACGGATCACGACTTGGAGAG
Source organism: Picea engelmannii (assembly GCA_009831015.1). NCBI lineage: Eukaryota > Viridiplantae > Streptophyta > Pinopsida > Pinales > Pinaceae > Picea > Picea engelmannii. The sequence continues at coordinate 605,112 of ML791918.1, forward strand.
TCGAGATGATTCATCTCCAGATTCACGAGATGCGAGATAGCGATTTAATCATGGACCGTTGATCCCACGCCATTACGAGGTATCGGGGATCGCGACTTGGAGAGTCAAGATGCCTCATCTCCAGACTCGCGAAATGAAAAAACATGAAAGCGCCTTATGCATAAGGCTGTGGTCACAACCGTTGGTCACATCAGCGAGAGATAAACATATGTTAGAAGACAAGGAGGAGTCGAGCCTTGTCCCACGGTCAGGTGGAGAATGACACAGAAGGTGACACGACAGGAGTGGGGCCCTTCGTCAATACTCCACCATTCTGGACCCCCCCCGTATTAAAGACAGAAAGGCAAGGGGGGTCTGGAATCGCTTGAGCATCGTTGATCTAGGTGCTTTAATCCTGACCGCTCGAGAGATGCGCACCCAATTCCAGACCCCCCTCCTCCGCTTAAAGATAGAATGGCAAGGGGGCTCCGGAATCGAATCCCGACCGTAGATCTGAGAGCACAGATACTGACCGTCTAGATTTGCTCGCCGCATATCCAATGATGTAGATGAATTTAAACAAGATTGGAGGGCTACTAAGGAACGACGTAGTGAGACTGCCAGAAACCATTGATGATGTCTGCTAGAGAAGTTGAAGAGACTGTTGTGTGATCGCCAGAGGAGATGAAGAGTCTCCAAGCTTCGTTCGGTGAAGGAAGACTATTCTTAGAAGGGATTGATAGATGGATGGGAATTGAGGCTTGTAACTGAAACAGAGAAAGTGAGTTCGATTGTCACAGAGAAAACGAAGAGTCTCAAACTGCCAGAGAGACTGAGGAATCTCAGGATAACATACAATGATGCTGGACACGCGGGGCGAACCACCAGAGAAGCTGAAGAGTCACGATGATGATCAGACAGAACACTTGAGAATAATGGTGGAGGATAACGACACGGAGTCATCATACAGAGGAATAATGAACATTGCATGCACAAGGTGCACAGAAGCTATAAATACACAGTACAGAGAAGAGAAGAGGGTTGTTGCTGTTACTATCGGAGGTTGCTGTGAATGTTGTTAGTGAAGGTGATTCATGTGTGAAGAAGAAGGAGAGTGAAGCAGCTGAAGTGCATAGAAGAGGAACTGTCCAGTGAATGGACATGGCGCACAGAGCATAAAAAATGGAAGAACAGACAGTGCAAGTGATGTGTGCAGAAAGGCAATGAGGCATACAGAGCAACGGAATGCAACAGAACAGTGATGAGTTTGGTAAGCCATTGTTGAACATCATATCATTGTAATAAGTTTCAGTAGCAAATATTCATATTTCAGGGTGGTTGGGTGGAGCTAGGGAGGACTTGTGTCCTCAAAGGTTCAAGTGGGTGCTTGAACACAGGGAGTTGGTGCTTCCTTCTAGTTGGTGCTAGAGAAACCAGGGAGTCGGTGCTTTCTTCTAGTTGGTGCTAGAGAAAACAGAGAGTTGGTGCTCTCAACAAGTTGCAACTTGCTAAACAGAGGTTGTAGCCTCATTATGAGTTGGTTCTCATATGTATGATAATGTAAAGAATGTAATTATTACTTATCATATAAAGAAAAAGAAGTTTTTACCCTGTATGGGTTTCCTTGGAAAATATTTGTCTCTGTGTTTCTCATATATGTGACTGATGTTGAATGTGCCTGTGTTTATTTCTTTGCATTATTGTGATCATCATTCAGTGTTTCTGCAAAGAGTTTTAAAAGAAGCATAATTGTTTAATCTCAGTAACAACTGATTCACCCCCCCCTCTCAGTTGTCCAACAATTGGTATCGGAGCTGGCCCCTTTTATCTAAGGGTAGATCCTAGAGCTTAAACATGTCAATCCATGAAGGAAATTCAACCAATAAGGCTCCTCTGTTCAATGGAACAAACTTTGCCTTCTGGAAAGTTAGAATGAGAACCTACATAATGGCTTTAGGT
>ML791918.1:612182-625634 GCA_009831015.1 Picea engelmannii
TTTGAGCGTTGTTGATCTAGGTGCTTTAATCCTGACCGCTCGAGAGATGCGCGCCCAATTCCGGACCCCGCCCTCCGCTTAAAGATAGAATGGCAAGGGGGCTCCGGAATCGAATCTCGACCGTAGATCTGAGAGCACAGATACTGACAGTCTAGATTTTCTCACCGCATATCCAACGATGTAGATGAATTTAAACAAGATCGTAGGGCTATTAAGGCATGACGTAATGAAACTGCCAGAAACCATTGATGACGTCTGCTAGAGAAGTCGAAGAGACCGCTGTGTGATCGCCAGAGGAGATGAAGAGTCTCCAAGATTCGTCCAGTGAAGGAAGACTATTCTTAGAAGGGATTGATAGATGGATGGGAATTGAGGCCTGTAACTAAAACAGAGAAAGTGAGTTCGATTGTCACAGAGAAAATGAAGAGTCTCAAACTGCTAGAGAGGCTGAGGAATCTCAGGATAACATACAGTGATGCTGGACACGCGGGGTGAACCACCAGAGAAGCTGAAGAGTCACGATGATGATCAGACAGAACACTCAAGAGGTGGAGGATAACGACGCGGAGTCAACATACAGAGGAATAGCGAACATTGCATGCACAAGGTGCACATAAGCTATAAATACACAGTACAGAGAAGAGAAGAGGGTTGTTGCTGTTACTATCGGAGGTTGCTGTGAATGTTGTTAGTGAAGGTGATTCATGTGTGAAGAAGAAGGAGAGTGCAACAACTGAAGTGCACATAAGAGGAACTGTGCAGTGAATGGACATGGCACACAGAGCATACAAAATGGAAGAACAGACAACGCAAGTGATGTGTGCAGAAAGGCAATGAGGTAGACAGAGCAACGAAATGCAACAGAACAATGATGAGTCTGGTAAGCCATTGTTGAACATCATATCACTGTAATACGTTTCAGTAGAAAATATTCATATTTCAGGGTGGTTGGGTGGAGCTAGGGAGGACTTGTGTCCTCAAAGGTTCAAGTGGGTGCTTGAACACAGGGAGTTGGTGCTTCCTTCTAGTTGGTGCTAGAGAAACCAGGGAGTCGGTGCTTCCTTCTAGTTGGTGCTAGAGAAAACAGAGAGTTGGTGCTCTTAGTAAGTTGCAGCTTTCTAAAAAGAGGTTGTAGCCTCATTATGAGTTGGTGCTCATATGTATGATAATGTAAAGAATGTAATTATTACTTATCATATAAAGAAAAAGAAGTTTTTACCCTGTATGGGTTTCCTTGGAAAATATCTGTCTCTGTGTTTCTCATATATGTGATTGATGCTGAATGTGCCTGTGTTTATTTCTCTGCATTATTGTGATCATCATTCAGTGTTTCTGCAAAGAGTTTTAAAAGAAGCATAATTGTTTAAGCTCAGTAACAACTGATTCACCCCCCCCTCTCAGTTGTCCAACAGATTATTGGCTCGCTCTGTTTTCGGTAGTTAGGGCACCATTAATGTAATTTGTCGATTTTAGAAGTGGTTCGACCCTCCTGTGGTTGACCACTTGGTCTGTAAATATTATAAATACCATCGTGGTGTTCAGAGAGAAGTTAAGCAGTAGAAGAACCAGTGTATTGGAGACAAACACGATTTTACTCTATTTTGCCATTTTTCATTGCCAGATTATATAGAAACTATGTTTTTGAGTTTTAATGGTGAAATTGATTTGTTGAGTTCATGGTGTGCCTTTAGGAAGTGACCATGACTTGCTGGGGGGACCACCAGTAGTCTAGTAACTGTTCTTTAAGTTGTTTATGCATTTTATAGTATAGTTGTTTCTCTTTATTTTCTGTACATGCATTATCATTTTGTTAATTAATTTGTTGTTGTAGTTTAATTGCTTTAACTCTCTTTTTCATGTTAGTATGAAGGATTGTGTTAGCATACGTTAATATTGTAGTTATGAATGAATTTGCAGATTCATAGACTAACCTCGTGTGCTATTAGATATTAGATTGTGTTTTATTTATGCTTTTAGAAGAATTTAAAACAAAGTTTGAAATAGAATAGAACAAAGTTTTATTGCATGTTTTCTTTAACAAGGATTTGATGGATGGATAGGGTTAGATTCATTTTTTAATTATAGATTGTGTATTTCATTTTTATATATATCTTGCTTAACTAGTTGTTAGTTAATGTATTCGTTAGTTTACTTTTTATATGTCATGCTTTAATTTCTGTTTTCAAGCATTTTCTTTCTTGCACATTTGAATTGTTAGAATAGATATAACATAGTGTCATTTTATGTACTTTCTTTCCTAGAATTAGATTGCAATTACAATTCTTAGTTAATGATTGAATTTAATTATGAATTTTGCTTACATAGCATAGAAGTACAATTAAAATATTGTTGTATTGTTGATGGTTAACACATGAGTAATAATTCCATGAATATGCACGGTAATTAACATTGTTTCCGTAATGGCTAAATTCTCATTGGATTGTTTAATCCACACCTTTCACTTTTCTATTGAGATCACTATTGAGCTTATACTACTTGAATTATCTTTTTTTGTCAAGTGCCATAGAGATATTATACGACACCGGAGACATTCACACAACCACCAACACTATATTTGAGTTTTCATAGGTTAAAAGATAGTTTTCTTGCTTTCATAAGTTAAAACATAGTTTCTTGCTTTCGTAGATCATGAGATATACTTTCTTGCTTTCATAGATTAGAAGATAGTTTTATTGTTGTTGTAGGATAGATAGTCTTTTTCTTTGGTAGATTAAAGAGCAGTTTTCTTATCATAGGTTAAAAGTTAGTTGTTAGTTCTTCATACTTTCAATTAAATAGATTTCCTTTTATGAATTAGAAATAGTTTTGAAGTTTGAATTAAGAATATAGTCCACTTGCCTCTTAGGTTAGTTAGTTGTTCAATGAGTAGTTTTAATTAGATTAATTGCAGTATAAGTTATCTTAGAGTAGTTAGTTGTTTACTTGCTTTGATAGGTTAACTAGTTGTTTTGCTTATTTGTTTACTTGCTTTAATAGAATAGTTGTTTGCTTGTTTATTTACTTGCTTTCATAGGGTAGTTGCTCATTGAATTTAGGTAGGCAAGTTTAAGTAGTTTGCTTTTGTTATTTTCTTATTGTTATGATTAATAGTTGTTTTTGCTTATTGTTATGAACTAGTTTGCTTCAAGTAGGGTTTTTACTTGTTTTCTTAGAACTATCCATCAATCCTTGGTCCAAAAGTACTTAGGTTGCCTAGTTTAAGTTTATTTAGTAGGGTTTTCTTATTAGATAGCTTTGCTTGAATATATTAGCCTTTAGATAGCCACTTCCTTATTTATACTATACTACTACCAACCCTTCTACCTTTGGCATATATTTTTCTACAACTCTAAGTTTACTTACCCCGGGTTAACAATTTAATTGAGGGTTTTTAGTGTGTTTTTAGAGCATATACAACACCCATCATTTTTGGCGCCATTGATGGGGAGTTGTCTCAAGGTAAGAAATAGTTAGGAAATAGATCATTTCTATACCTTAGCATTAGATTGGTGGTGGGGGAACTTTAAGACGATAGATAAGAACCTGCGCATCTGCTATTGCAGGCTCCCCCAAACCCAATGGTAGCTTTTTCTTTTGTTTTTTCTTATTTCATGAATAGACCTAGAAACCAAATGGTAGTTTTTTCTTTTGTTTTGGATTTCTTTCATGAATAAAACTAGAGACCCAAAAGGGATATACATTAAATCTAAGTCAGACCTTTCAACCAAGGTTCCTTCTGATCTTTTTTAGGGAAGGAACGTTCCACTTATAAAATCTGTAGACCGATACCAAAAAATAGTAGCTAGCTCAACTCAAAGAGCCAAAATAGTCTCTGAAGGGACTAACACAGGGAGAACTATAGAACAATAAATTGAACCATCAATCATATTGGGACAGGAGGCAAGACCACTTGAGCCTTCCGCATAACCAAACAATACAACCTTTGCTTTTACACCACCACCATGGGACCCTAATTTTGAGGACATCATAGACCCTGAATAGGTGAATATTTTGTTTGGTAGTTCAACCAATGTAATCATCTCTCAAATTGATACAGAAACTTTGGCACCAATAGTCTCAATTGGCTCGAGTAGAGTTGCATACATCCAATCCGTAGGAAGACCTTTCCATCAAAGGGAAACCTTGTTCTCTTCAAAGATAAAATGACCTAAGTACTATCTTTTTGGAAACCAAGCCAATATGGATGATCAGGAGGACCATAACAATGTAAGACATGGGGAGGAAGAAGAAACTAGAAACCAAACCGAAACTACCTTCGAGTTTCTGATTTTGGACACCACTCCAAATGTCAACATGAAGAATATTCCTCTCTTAGCACTGACTACCTTTTATGGTAATAACAATGAAGATCCATACACCTTCCTATTTGAATTTGACATCTTGTGTAGGAGCTACAACTACATACAATATGCCCAAAAACTAAAACTCTTTCCTACCACCCTCAAAGAATCTGCACTAAGATGGTTCATGGGGTTGGGAGAATACAGTATTAGGTATTGGGAAGCCATGAAAGACATCTTTCTTAAGAAGTACCAAGACTATTGCAAGACCAAAGAGTCTTGTAATGACATATTTAAAATCTAACAATTAGAAGAAGAGACCCTTGAAGATTATATGGAAAGATTTGGTTAGATCTCCCAAAAGTCAAAATACCATGACCTCCCAGAGGATGCAATTAGGGATCTTTTCCTTAAGGGAATTTCAAAAGAATATCTAGAGATGATTAACCTGATGGCATCAGGTGACATCTCCCATAAACCATTTTCCGAAATATGCGAAATGTGTAAAAATTACTCAAGGAGTAGAGCCAATACATGAAAGAATGTTCAGGACCCTTACAATAGAAGCTCAAAACCAATTAGTTCAGGTGGTATTACGAGAGAAGAGATAGGGAACCTTTTGGAAAACTTCAAGACATATATCTTAATAACAATAGGTTCCCAGTTGGACACCCTAAAAATAAAAAATAAACAGGAGTAGGAAAATGCAACAATGAGCATATATTGTCCAAGATGCAGGAGGAAGCATTATGCAAAGGAATGCCCATTAGATAACATTTCAGTTTATGGCTTCTGTACAGAAGACCATGTGACTAAAAAATGTCCATCATTGCCTGGTTTATTAGCCATCTATAGGAGTGGAGATCATGGGGAGTCTTATTATGCACCTAGGAGGCCATGGAAGCCTAGGAACCAACCAACATACCCAGATGTACAATCTAAACTTCCACCCTATTATCAACAACAACAACAGTGGAACCCACAAGGTTGGAAAAACTGGTCTACTCAGTACCAACATCCTTGGTTTCAAGGATGGAGAGGAGGAAATAACTAAGGAAACCCTCAAGCTCTACCTATCCCTATGTCCAACCATCCTTATCCTTAGTTCCCACCGAACACTCCACAGCTTTTTCCAGGTTTTGTTCCACCACCTTTACCTCCTATTCCACAACAACAACCATTACAATATCAAAATGCAAACTCCCTGAGACCAACACTATTACCGGCACAACCAGTGTTGAATCCCAATAATAATCCCCCTCAACCTCTTCACAATGTTGAGATGCAGGCCTTCCCGACATACGTTATCACTCCTGTTCCATTACAGAAAATTCAACTAAGATCGGGAAAATTTCTGGAGAAGAGACCTACAGTAGTCATCTAGGAAGAAGAAGAAGAAGAAACCACCAAACCACCTATAGATGACACTATATGGGAATATGTTATTATATTGAAGAATCAAGAACCCAAGCTTCCCCAAAATGAACCTTCACAAATTACGAAGGTCCCTCCTTATCTAGACCGATTGGTAATCGAGAAACCTACCACCTGACCGGAATTTGACATTTTGAATGAATTGAAGAATATTTGTGTCAAGATTCCTTTACTTCAAGCCATTAAATACATTCCAATCTACAGTAAGGTAGTCAAAGAATTGTGTATCAAGAAGCCAAGTAGGAAGCAGAAGGACCCTCCTACAATACACTTAGTAGGAGATATTTCTGAATACATATCAGAGCAGCCAAAGCTAGCAAAATATGGGAACCCAGGAAACCCCATAGTGACCATAACCATTAATGAGGTCTCCATTGGAAACACTCTCATAGACCTAGGGGCAACCATCAATGTTATGCCCGCTACTATCTTGGAACAATTACAGTTACAACCTCTTCTTCGGCCTACCCCAACCATTTTGGAATTAGCAGATAAGACTAGGGTTATACCTAAAGGAATTTTAGATGATATCACGGTTACTTTAGCCTCCTGGGAGTACCCAGTAGATTTTCTTGTCATTCACTCAAAGGATCATGCCAAAGGCCATCACGTCATTTTGGGAATACCTTGGCTAGACACAACCAATGCATTTATTGGATGTAGAGAAGGGGAAATGACCATCACAAATGGTCTCTCTATCCAAAATCTCACCATTTATCATCCAACTCAACCTATTATGGAGAATATATGGTGGCTTTAATTTCCATACGAGAATGAGGATTGGGAAGAACCCGTATTGCCAAGTGACCATGCATGGGCACTTTAGGAGCACACAATAGAAAATGTGCTAAACCAGTTCATTTCTGCTATCACATGTGTGGATTTTCCACAATATTTTTCCCAATTTGAGTACATGTTTGGGGAAGAATTTCAAGAACAATTAGATCCATCCATTTTGTCTTCAACATATTTTATCTTCAATATATATGAGTCTACCATGTCTTATACTATGCCCTACAAGATTAGTCCAGGGAAATTTTTACATATAAACTCCGGGCTAGATGCAGACCAACAAAAACAATTAGTAGATATCCTTAAAGAATAATCAGGATAATTTTCCTGGGAATACACTGACATGCAGGGTATACACCCTAACACATGCATCCATCACATATATACCCAGGGGGAAGTAACACCTATTAGGCAACCCCAGAGAAGGATGAACCCAACACTTTAAGATATAGTCAAGGAGGAGATCCAAAAGTTGTTAAATGTCAAATTCATTTATCCCATCTCCGATAGTAAGTGGGTATCCCCGCTTGTAGTGGTTCCAAAGGAAGTGACAAGGAAATGGAAAACTTGTGTTGATTTCCAGGAACTCAACAAAGACACTCTGAAAGACTACTTTCCTCTCCCTTTCATTAACCAAGTTCTAGATACCTTGTCTAGAAAGAAGTATTTTTCCTTTCTAGATGGGTACAATGGGTATAATCAGATTCTTATAGCACCCAAGGACTAGGACAAGACTACCTTTACTTGTCCTTTGGGCACCTATGCCTATAGGGTCTTACCATTTTGGATTGTGTAATTCTCCTGCTACATTTCAACGAGCAGTATTAGGGATGTTTTCCGATCTCATTCATGATTGTGAGGAGGTCTACATGGATGACTTCACATTCTATGGTAACACTTACCTGGAAGCCTTAGACAACTTAGAAAAATTTCTCATCAGATGCCAGGAAATGAACCTATCCCTAAGTCATGAAAAATGCAAAATGTTGTTAACTGAAGGAGTGGTTCTAGGACATCATGTTTCATCCGAAGGGATAAAAGTCGATCCTACAAATATTGAGGTCATCATTATACTTCCACCCCCCATGAATTAGAAAGAGGTGAGAAGATTTCTTGGACATGCCGGATATTACTGACGGTTTATTGAAAATTTTACAAAGATTTTTGCACCTATGTTTGGATTACTAATAAAAGATGTTGATTTTGTTTGGACTGAGCAGTGTCAACCTCCCTTTGAAACCCTGAAAGCTAAGTTGTCTGTGGCACCAATTCTTAGAGGGCCCAATTGGACTCTCCCATTTCATATATCCATTTATGCCTCCGACACCGCAATAGGAGGGGTATTAGGGCAAAAAGAGGACCAGTAGTCCTATGCCATTTATTTTGTGAGCAAGAACTTGTCCCCTACCAAGTTGAACTACATAGTCACCGAGAAATAATTCTTGGCAGTTGTTCATGCTATTAACAAGTTTCATCATTACATTACAAGTTATGAAGTATTGGTACATACCAATCATTATGCCATTAGATTCCTCATGAACAAACCCATAACTAATGGCCGAGTGACCAGGTGGCTTTTGTTATTGCAAGAATTTAATATCACTATGCTTGACTGACTTGGAAAGGATAATGTAGTAGCTGATTTTCTTTCCCAAATAAAAAATGAGGATGATGATATCCCTATAGATGATAGTTTCCCAAATGAGCACCTATTTTCCCTTTCTATCAATACCCCATGGTTTGCATATATGGAAAACTATTTGGCTACTAGGAAGTTAGCATCTCATTTGTCACCTCATGAAAAGAGAAAAATTATTACGCAGAGTGATAATTACTCTTGGGTTGGTCATGATATTTTTTGCACAGGTCCCGATTTGATTATTTGTAGATGTGTCTGAGAGGACGATGTACCTGAAATACTACGAAGTTTTCATGATGGACCATGTGGTGGCCATTTTTCTGACAAACGTACAACATATAAGGTGTTACATTCGGGTTACTATTGGGCTATCATTTTCAAAGATGCTCCCAGGTATGTGAGAAGTTGTGATAGTTTCCAAAGGATAGGAAGACCTACGTCAGTTGATGAAATGCCTTTGCATGCCCAAATTATGATAGAACCCTTCGAAAAATGGGCCATCGACTTTGTAGGATCAATTTCACCCATGTCCTGTAGGAAGAACTATATTTTGGTTTGTATAGACTATGTCACCAAATGGGTAGAGGCAAAAACCCTATTCAGGGCTACAAAGAAGTCTATTGTCGAATTTATCTATGAAGACATATTTACCCACTTTGGTGTCCCTAGTGAAATTGTTACCGACCAAGGCACTCGATTCACTTCCAAGCTGATGAAAGAGCTAACAAATAAATATGGGATTAAACACCGTAAATATTCTCCATACCACCCGCAAGACAATGTCCAGGTAGAATCCACAAACAAAGTTCTAGAAGCCATCTTGACCAAGACTATTCAATTACATCACCAGTATTGGGCTTATAGGCTCCCAGAGGCTTTGTGGGCATACCAAACCATCTGGAGAAATACCACTGGGCATACCCCTTATGAACTAGTGTACGGGAAACAAGTACTTTTACCTATAGAATTCCAAGTAAGGACCTTTCGTATTGCCGTAGAATTAGGATTGAACCTAGATGAGGATCAGAAGCAATGAGACCTACAATTTAATGAGTTGGATGAAATCAGACAAGATGCCATCTAATGGACGATATTAGTGCAAAACAAGAGGAGAAAGTGGCATGACAAGTTTATAAATAAGAATAACTTCCAACCTAGTGATTGGGCTTTGTTGTTTGATTCCTGATTAAAAACCTTCAAAGGCAAACTCGCCACCCAGTGGTTGGGCCCTTACGAGGTAGACACTGTATATGACAATGGAGCTATAAAAATTAAAACAATTGATGATGGACAAGTCTCCTTTGTAGTAAATGGACACCGACTAAAATTTTATCATAAGCCCATTTCCAAAGAGGATTTTCTACAGGTCATGTCAACCGACATAAATACCATCCCAATTGAAAAAAAATGAAAGAAAAAGTTGTTTTTAGATCTGTCCCCCCATATTCTTGCATAAAGAAATTCTATACTAAAATATTAAAAGATGGAGGGTCAGTCTTTGAGGGTGTAAGAGGCTAACCCGCTGGGATACTAAACAGGTCTGCTGGCAGTGGGTACCGGCATGTGGTATGACTAGGTAAACTCGCCAAAGTACTGAACATGCTTGCTGGAAACGGGGCATTCTACCTAGCGAGGATGGTAATCTGACAAAAATAAATAATAAATTTAAACTTGTCCTTATGTATGACATTACTTGCAAACAAAGCTGACATGAAGTATGTGTGGTTAAGCTAAGGTTAATGAACTCCATAAACTTTCCATTGGGAAATAACTCTAAGACTATCTTGAAACTATCTTTCCTACCTCTTCTTATCTATATATAGGATCTCTTATCCTATAGGTGGAGCCATCTTCTAACCATCTCGTCAGACTAATCAGTGAAATTTATCTTTACACTTGACATACTATAATTCTTCGGCTATTGGGGGATACTGATTGGTTTCCTATACTTTTGATTGTGAGGTGTCACAATACTTAGGTGCAGGGGAGGGGTTCATGAGCTGACAAATGATCATTGCCTAGAGAAATAAATCTTTGCAAGAATTTTTGTATTATTTCCATGATTCAGGTTATTACATTAAGAGTCATTTTATTTTTGAAGTGCTAAACTCTTGTGTGCTATAAATTACTGAACATATACTTAACAGACTACTCTTTATCGGTTTATCTTTCATTACAAGTTGTACATTGTAGGTTTGACAATACATGTTTTATATAACCTGTTTATTGTAGGTTTGACATTATATGTCATATGCAAGAGGATTGAGTGAGCATGATGGAAAAATCAACAACAATGGAGCATTCTACCTCTGCTCATTAACCACTGTGATTGTAAAAAACACTTCAAATTTGCAGGCTATCCATTATGAGAGGTGAAAATGTATTTAAGACAGAGGTTCCATATGAAGTACCGTATGAGGTGACGAACGAAGTGCCATGTGAATTACACACCAGTAACTGTCCTAGATTCCAGGTAACTAGATATCAATTACATTCAATTGAATTGGTTGTAGGAAATTGATTAAAGATGATTTATATGTTCATGATCAAATGTCCAAGTCAAAAGACTTGGACATTGATCTAACTGCACATCATTACATTGCCCCCAAAAACGAGCCTTCGAATTCGAAAATTCTCACACATGGCAGCTCGTGTGCACATGTATGCAACTTACTCCACCATAGGCGCATTCAAATTCGGGTTGGGTAACCATTATCTCAATTCGCCTTTGCCATTTGCTCTACCATGCGTTGAGAAATCGTGTCCAACCTCTGCCATTTCTTCCCCTGTTTGAATTACACTCAGCCAGTGCCCAATTCGTTCCATCTCTTGGCCTATTCACACCCTTGCTTGGTGAATTTCACCTCTGCCATAATGCCTAGGAGTTATGAAACCTCTTCCTATGTGGATCTTTTTGACATTCCTGAATTTGCACAATGCAAAGAGGTGTTTTTGTGCGCAGGCTGGGGGCCATTTTTGTCTAATTTGTAGGGCCACAACGATGGCCTCTCCATGCAATTTTCCCTTGGTTTCGATGGGAAGACAACACTCATGGGGTATATTTCCTTTGAGTTCTCAGAAGAGTCCATTGCTGCAGCCACAAAGCTTCCAATAATGGGAGATAGATGGTTCAAAAACCACCAGCTGGGGCGCTCAAGTTATAATAGAGTGTTTAAGCCCAAATTCGAGAACATTTCAAGAGCAAAAGGATATTATAGGGAGTGGATAAAGGTGGAATTGATCAACCCTCTCATTGTCATCACAAGGTTGATTACATGTGAAGGTAGATACTCCACTTTCAAAGCTTGTCATTTCAGATTGCTGACTCATTTTCCGTTCAACAAACCTTTGAACTTCCCCTTCTATTTTCTAAAAATCTTGGAGAAGATGTCCTCTCAAGTGAGGAATAATGTGACTAACCCCCACAATAGTCTCTTTCACCATGGCTTGATCAAACTCCTTATTCTAGCCGAACTAGAGAAACAGGGGCAAACTTGGAATGCCTTTATCTATCAATTTGCAAACCCTCACTTGACAATTAAGACCAAAAAAAATCCACTTAGCCTAAGAACTATCTCTCCATCCAAGCCTCGCTCTCCAAAAACTCCAAACCCCCTTGCACAAACCATCTCTTTGCCGAAACAATACAAAAATCTTGTTGATATCCCTACTTCCTCATCTGTTAAAAAGACCAAGACCAAAGACCAAAAGAAGCCTATTGTTAACCCCCCAATGCCTTCAATCTCTCTTGATCCCACACCTAAAAATCTCTAAGAAGTAATTCAACAATACTTTCCCATTGTTCCCACAAATAGGAGGGGAGCCAATTGATTTTGTAAAGGACCCTTTTGAAAGAGTATCTGAAGAACAAGAACAAAACCTTATGCAAAACCCTTGCCTGCTTCAGATCCTATCCAAGTGTCCTTCATTCTTGAGAGCCCTCACAAGATACTTAGGGAAGTTTCTGCAAATGGATTAGATCCTGTTAGTCTCCAGTTTTGCCTATGTTTTTGCCTACATCATACCAAAAAGACCTCTATTTTCATACCTAGTATCACCCCCTTCTGGCCTTGTTTTGACACACTTGACATATTTTCACAACTGAATGGGCTATTCAAGGTATTCTCACAATTCAAGTTATTTTTATGTATTTTGATACTTTAAATTAACGTTGATACTAATGAGGTATGAGTTTAGGTACTATTTCTTTGAAACAACGCTTACCAGTACCAGGTACCAGCTTGCACCCAGTGGAGCCCGAAGAATCTACTAAAGATCCACACGACATGGCCAGAGTGGTAGACAACGTGATTTACATGACAGATTGAGTCATCACTCATACGCTGATTCAAAGCGAGATTATAGAACTAAGTTGTTAATACTTTATGATTCACATCTTCTTGACACTTCGTGTCATGAAGATGTGGAGACCGTTTTAACTGTTTTTGAGTTATTTTCAGATCTGGGATCCGTTTGAATTAATACATTCTATTTTAAACTATTTTTGAGGAGGATCTATAAAGACAGAGGATCGATCCCAAGGAAATGTTGGTTATGTTATGTTATGAGACATATATTTTCAGCTAATACAATTTGCCTTTACGTTATGTTACTTCGCTGTCATATGAATTGAGTCATTCTCTGAGTAAATGAAGCGTGAAGAATGAACAGTGTTTGCATGGAATGATAGCTGAGTAGCTTTGGTTTTCTTTTTGGCAATTGTACCTCTTGGTTGGGCCCGCCAACAGGTGCAAGTCGCTGCCTTTTTCTGTATTAGCATTAGTTTATTTCAGTATCTTAGGATTTGCATGCATGTTAGCTTATTTGAGTTTGGGAATTAACTTGTTCAGGTTCTTGCTTAAATCATTCTTCCAACTGTATCGTTTCCAGCATATTGATATATTCTACATTGATGAATGTTGAAAGCGTACTTGATTTCTGTAGAATTTAAAGCATGAACTAGATTTGCTCTGCTTCTAGTTTTCAATCTGAACGTGAATTAAAAAGAATGCGAGTTTGAATGTGCTCTGTTTTGATTAGGATAGTTAGTCTACTCTGTTTTGATTAGGATAGTTAGTTTATTCTGTTCTGTTAGGATAATTAGGTTGCAATTGAACTAGAGGAAGCTTCCAGTACCAGTAGGATAAATAGGATATTTCTTTATTTTTCTGTGGATAGATTCAGACTTATTTTTGATGTTTAGATTAAAAGGATTTTAGGAAATAGAAGGTAGGATACATTGTTTTCTGTGTCATTAGTTCACTTTCTGTGACATACTCTGTTTCT
>ML791918.1:625860-673582 GCA_009831015.1 Picea engelmannii
TTAGGTTCCAGTCCTGCACATACAGTGTTTGTGTCTCAAAGTTTACCTCCCTGGGTTGACATTTTATGTAAGCTATTATAGAGATATAATTAGCCCAACATTTTGGCGCCGTTGCCGGGGAGGCATTAAAATGGACTGGAGGTTAGATGTTGTCAGACCGTCAATAGATAAGCAAATTTTCATTTTCTTTTCAATTAATGCAAGAGTACTGTAGGAGTATTTTAGTTTAATAATTTTACTATTTTAGTTTTGATTTCATAATAATTCTATTTGAATATAGGTCAGTTGCACCCATAACACTTAGTCTTAACTATTTTCTTTACTTTGGAGTTATTTACATTTCTTCAAAAAGGATTTAGATTAGTTTAAAAAAATAAAAATAAAAAAATAAAAAAATTTCAAGATCATTTGGGTACTGTAAGACCCTGGTTACTAATCCACCTGTGGAGTAGGAAAGCTGAACCAGAACAAGTTTAGAGATGTTCAAAAACTTGTTGAGTAGAGAAGGGCTTATTACTACAAGGATTTTTCATAATCCTTGTCACAACATCAGATCCATGTCTGAAGATGAATCCATCTTTCAAAGTGAGCAACAAATCAATGAATATCCTCACCATGAAGACCTAGACCTATTCAGCTATGCTTCCTCATTTGATGAAGGAGCTCAAGAATTATGGGAAGGAGAGGAAGAACACTTAGAACCTGAAATTGTAGAATTTCTTGCTTGCTTGAGACTAGACGAAGAATATCATCTTGGCTTGACAAGCCTATCCAATCAAGGATTTATTCAAATATGGAATGATACAGTTTGTCCATTCCAGCCTTTTACTTTTCAGCAACTTTTGAAATCAAGATCATATGAGGAGATGGTTCTTTATATATTGACTTTTGTTCATAAACACTGTATGGACAATCATGATTTAGAAGTCTTGATTCGGAGGTGGTTACACTAGAAGTATGCATACACTTGAAGGAACACTTTTACTTCCAGTAGAGTAGGGTAGAATAGGAAATAAAAAAATAGGAATAAAAAAGTAAAGAGAAAAATAAGCTTTACTATGAAAATCGGCTTGTCTGGCGTAGTTTAGTAGGAGTCTAGTTAGAAAACCAGGTTACTGGCTAGCTAGACTCCAAAATAAAGTTCGTTGGTGCCTACTTCATTTTCTTCACAAATCATGTTCGGTGCTCAGTTGGATGATGAAAGATTCATCAAGGCTTTCCTTCCAACAAAGTTTCAACCCATCGACTCCAAATCATTCTCTAGGTTTGAAACTCGAGACATTTTTAGATACCTTGGAGCCTGCATGCCTCAATGGAAGGTATCCTTGTCATTTGCCAAGGAAATACATCAATGTTTCTTGGCAAAATAATTCTACAGTTCATTCAACTTCAACAAATCTATTCATGATTGTTTGAATGTATCTAGTGCCTTGATTCCCATTGACATCAAAGGTGGGACATCTCGCACTGGTTAACAACTTTCCTTATTGGTTGGTAATCCAGTGACTTCTACCTATGTTCGACATCAACAAAATCTATTCACATAGGTAGACCTGCACAAAAAGGAAGTATTTGGATGAAGACTTTGCAGTTTTGGTACTCATGGACAGTTTCATTAGTTTGTAGTTTTGAAGAACAGTCTATTCTTCTGTTTTCTATAAGAAATCTAGTAACATTCAGCACAGTGGACAGCCTATCAGAAGAGAAATCCTCAGTCTTGTAGCAACACAATTTTTGGAGCAAAACAAGAACATAAAATTGTGTTCTGTTACAAAAATTTCATTCTGCCATAGTACCTACAACATCCAGCAGAACCCTGACAGTCCAAAGTATTTCTGAAAATTTTGATCCTGGAGGGTAACATTGATCTAAGGACAAAACAAAATCCAGGTTCAGGGATAATCATCAGATAATTTGTTGTTATAAACAAGAAGTTTTTCTTCTCAGCAGGATATTATTGGTTCAAATTTCTCTACAGATCTCGGATTGTTTCATCAGTACCAGTTAGTACTAGCACAGGATCCATCAGCTATGGTGGTCATCAGAAATACAAGTGAAGATCACAATTTTCGCGCCCTTCAGATATAGAATTGAATTCAAAATCTCTACAGCAAGAAATGGTAACAAGGGGATAGGTAATCTAACTCAGGTACGCTTAGTTCATGTTGGTTTAATGTATTTAAATTACATATTAATAGTTTTAACTGAGAATGCTTTGTTACCCCATAATGTTTCATTATATCCACACTCTATACCTGATAAACCAATCCGCATCGACATTTCATGTCACCGAGTTCACACGACTCATTTATGATAACACTCTGCACTCATGTATGACTACCATCATTTCCCTACACGCCATTGACCCCCATGACAATTCAAACGCTCTACTATGATTTTTCTCCCGGCTACCTCACACATCACACTCCATTTTCCTATTACCCTCATCTAAGTTTCGCTGCTTACCTGTAGACCGTTACTGTGATAACAAGTGAAATCATGGTGGCAAATCGTCATGAACCGGAGACATATGCAGACTTAGAGGCCCTTCCGGAGTATGAAGCAACCAGAGACATCTTTCAGAAAGCGGGATGGGAGCCGTTTTTCAAAAAATTCGATGGATATGATGACTCAATTACGCTTCAGTTCGCTCTGCGTTTTTAGGGTGGGTTCGCTAAAGTGGGTGAGCTAGAATTCGAGGTCACCAAAAAATTCATTTCTGAGGCAATTCAACTGCCCACCATTGGTCATAGATGGACAAAGGGTCAGCCTGTTGACAAGAAACTCTGCACGTAGCTTCTGAAACCACAGTACCGGAAGATACAATGGTTAGAGGGCACATCACGGTCATGGTTAGAACCACAATGGGCTCAGTTGCTAGCTATCCTCCAACGTTATCTCACTTGCGAAGGACGGTATACAATCATATTTCCCTGCCATGCCCGACTCCTGCTACATTTCAAAGGTAATCATCTGCTGAACATACCCTTCTTTCTATTGAAAAGTTTAAAGAAAATGGCAGAACAGGTCCGAAAGGCCAAAGATTTTCGAGGAAGTTTATTTCATTTTGGTCTTGTCAAGATATTGATTAAGTCTGCGTTGTCCCAGAAACAAGAAAATTGGGATATGTTTGTTGTAAGAACCCTAGCCTCTGACAATTCTAAAGATAAAAGTGTTAAGCCTGCTCCTCCACAGAAGAAGCTGAACTCTAGGAAAAAGAGTATTAAAACCCCGACCAAAATCTGTGATGACCCTGAGAATATACCAGATAACACAATTGAAGCTAGTGCTGGAGACCCTGGTACAGAACATTCATTTGATGCCCATGGGTCTGATGGAGTGGAAACCAATCATGAAACTGTGAAGAACACTACTCCTACAGAGGCAAATGTTGAAATTCTGATCTCTTCCCCAGCTGCTATGAACATTATTGACATGGAAGAACTGGCAGAGTGGACTAACATACCTAGGAGAAACCCAAAACGGAAATGTAAAAGCACATTGTCAGGTATGGATAGCTCTGTGCCCAGTTACCCACCACAAGAGAAGTTAAAAAGTAGGGATCATGAGGAGGCTCTAGAACCCTCTGAAATGACTTGGACTCTGTCCCAATTAATTTGAAAAGCCCGTAAAGTGGATCGTCAAGTTACTGCGCCCAAAGGAATTGAGCAGAACGAGCCAATTCGAGTACCAACAGATACCCCTGCTCGGATACATAGAGAGTTCACTCCTGAACATAGCCCAGTTGACAATCCCGATCCAGTTGACACCTATGAACGAAGTCCAGATGAGTTCACTCCTGAACTCAGTCCAGATCATAATCCCGATCCAATTGACACCCATGATCAAAGTCCAGATGAGTTCACTCACGCATCCAGTCCTCAAACACAGCCAGAACATGATAAAACATTTGAAACTTACTGTGAAATTTCCTCCAGTAAATCCTTGAGACCAATGGTAGCCAGATTAGAAAGCAGGAATAATAGGTTGAAAGAGAAGCTACATGAATACACCATATTGGATTGGCATATCAAGACAGAGAATGAACTCATGAAAGTCATTCAAACTCATTTCTTGTCCAAAATTGAAAGATTAAAACAAAAGAATAAGGGTCTTTTCCAAAGGAACATGAAACTACAGAAGACTGCCAGAAAGCATATTATCATCAACCGAGTCCTCAAGAAAGATATCAGAAATATGAAGAAACATGAGAGGTTAAAAATGTTGGTTGCAGCTGCTGCAACGCTCTGATTGATATCAGTCTTTGACTCTTTTTTTTGTTTGTTGCTTGAGGACAGGCAAAGACTTCAGTTTGGGGGCATGTTAGTCTCCAGTTTTGCCTATGTTTTTTCCTACATGATACCAAAAAGACCTCTATTTTCATAGCTAGTATCACCCCCTTCTGGCCTTGTTTTGACACACTTGACATCTTTTCACAACTGAATGGGCTATTCAAGGTATTCTCACAATTCAAGTTATTTTTATGTATTTTGATACTTTAAATTAACGTTGATACTAATGAGGTATGAGTTTAGGTACTATTTCTTTGAAACAACGCTTACCAGTACCAGGTACCAGCTTGCACCCAGTGGAGCCCGAAGAAGCTGCTAAAGATCTGCACGAGATGGCCAGAGTGGTAGACAGCGCGATTTACATGACAGATTGAGTCATCACTCATACGTTGATTCAAAGTGAGATTATAGAACTAAGCTGTTAATACTTTATGATTCACATCTTCTTGACACTTCGTGTCATGAAGATGTGGAGACCGTTTTAACTATTTTTGAGTTATTTTTGGATCTGGGATCCGTTTGAATTAATACATTTTGTTTTAAACTATTTTTGAGGATGATCTATAAAGATAGAGAATCGCTCCCAAGGAAATGTTGGTTATGTTATGTTATGAGACATATATTTTCAGCTAATACAATTTTCATTTACGTTATGTTACTTCGCTGTCATATGAATTGATTCATTTTCTGAGTAAATGAAGCGTGAAGAATGAACAGTGTTTGCATGGAATGATAGCTGAGTATCTTTGGTTTTCTTTTTGGCGATTGTACCTCTTGGTTGGGCCCGCCAACAGGTGCAAGTCGCTGCCTTTTTCTGTATTAGCATTAGTTTATTTCAGTATCTTAGGATTTGCATGCATGTTAGCTTATTTGAGTTTGGGAATTAACTTGTTCAGGTTCTTGCTTAAATCATTCTTCCAACTGTATCATTTCCAGCATATTGATATATTCTACGTTGATGAATGTTGAAAACGTACTTGATTTCTGTAGAATTTAAAGCATGAACTAGATTTGCTCTGCTTCCAGTTTTCAATCTGAACGTGAATTAAAAAGAATGTGAGTTTGAATGTGCTCTGTTTTGATTAGGATAGTTAGTCTGCTCTGTTTTGATTAGGATAGTTAGTTTATTCTGTTCTGTTAGGATAATTAGGTTGCAATTGAACTAGAGGAAGCTTCCAGTACCAGTAGGATAAATAAGATATTTCTTTATTTTCTGTGGATAGATTCAGACTTATTTTTGATGTTTAGATTTAAAGTATTTTAGGAAATAGAAGGTAGGATACATTGTTTTCTGTGTCATTAGTTCACTTTCTGTGACATAATCTGTTTCTGGTATAATTTGTTGTTACTTAGTTTGATTGCTGAAGTAGTTTCATTTTGAAATAGACATCTTACTTCTAGAATTAATTCAAAGGTAGTTGTTAAAGGTATTTCATTTCTGTTTAGAATTGAATGTTGTAGAATTTAAATGAGAATGCTTTAGTTAGAATGCTTTTGTTTAAATTAGAATAAATGAAATAGATTAGAGATAACTTAGGCTTAGAGTAGAGTAGACAGTTAGGTTCCAGTCCTGCACATACAGTGTTTGTGTCTCAAAGTTTACCTCCCTGGGTTTACATTTTATGTAACCTATTATAGAGATATAATTAGCCCAACAGAGCCACTAAGAAAGATGAAATCAAAACCTACCTCTTCTTACCAATCCCCCATCACTCCTACTTCACCCATGCCTACTCTAGATCCTAAGACTGATAGATTGTCCACATCCCTCAAAGGATCTAAGCCTTCCTCCGAGATCACCAATTCTGCCCTAGCCATTGAGAAGCTACAAAAAGAAAACCATAAGCTTCTCCAACAGTTGGAAGAAAGGAACACAATAGATGCACACCTTCATCATGATAATTCATTCCTCCAAGCAAAGGTTAACTCCCTTCAACGGTTGGTTGATGCAATGAACAAATCCAACCATAGCCTCAGAGCACAACTAAAGAAACACAAGAGGCACATGACAAAGTCTTCACAGCAAGAAGGAGAAGCTTCCAAAGCTCATTCTCCTCAGCAAGCCTAGTCACGAGGGGTAATTTCTTTTTGTTTGCAGTGGGACCTGCAAAATTGTAAGTGTGGGGGTAATGTTGGGTCCGAGATATGATAAATTTATGATAGTTATTAGACACTTGTGTTGAATGTACATATGTTTTTTTCATGTTTTGGAGGAGCTTTTTGTATAATTTTATGCTAAAATGGTATGATCTACACCAGGTACGTATGATCCGTGTTTAATGTTCATATTGAGTATAATTCATCACGTTTTTATGTTCCCAAGGATCTAATTCATGTTTTTTGGTGTTACAGGGAAAAAATGCATCACATTTATGCTATCGACACTCAGTCTGACACTCCTTCCAGTACTCGATCTGATACCCGGTCTGGCAGTTCGTCCAACATTGCGTCTTGCACAAAAACGCTGGGCGATTTGGAGGTTATGGTATTGGCGACCAATGGTGGGCAAATCAGGAACATGGGTTTTTCTCATGATTTCCCCCTCCAGCTATTGAACCTTTGACAACTCAGTTTAAGTTGTTGAGCAGGGTGATTAGTAGCTCGGTCTATTTTCAGTAGTTAGGGCACCATTAATGTAATTTGTCGATTTTAGAAGTGGTTCGACCCTCCTGTGGTTGACCACTTGGTCATTAAATATTATAAATACCACCATGGTGGTCAGATAGAAGTTAAGCAGTAGAAGAACCAGTGTATTGGAGACAAACACGATTTTACTCTGTTTTGCCATTTTTCATTGCTAGATTATATAGAAACTGGGTTTTTGAGTTTTAATGGTGAAATCAATTTGCTGAGTTCATGGCGTGCCTTTAGGAAGTGACCACGACTTGCTGGGGGGCCCACCAGCAGTCTAGTAACTATTCTTTAAGTTGTTTATGCATTTTATAGTTTAGTTGTTTCTCTTTATTTCCTGTACATGCATTATCATTTTGTTAATTAATTTGTTGTTGTAGTTTAATTGCTTTAACTCTCTTTTGCAGGTTAGTGTGAAGGATTGTGTTAGCATGCGTTGATCTTGTAGTTAGGAACGAATTTGCAGATTCATAGACTAACCCCGTGTTCAATTAGATATTAGATTGTGTTTTATTTATGCTTTTAGAATTGAATTTAAAACAAAGTTTGAAATATAATAGAATAGAGTTTTATTGCATGTCTTCTTTAACAAGGATTTGATGGATGGATAGGGTTAGATTCAGTTTTTAATTATAGATTGTGTATTTCATTTTTATATAGATCTTGCTTAAATAGTTGTTAGTTAATGTATTCGTTAGTTTACTTTTTATATGTCATGCTTTAATTTCTGTTTTCAAGCATTTTCTTTCTTGCACTTTTGAATTGTTAGAATATATATATCATAGTTTCATTTTATGTACTTTCTTTCCTAGAATTAGATTGCAATTACAATTCTTAGTTAATGATTGAATTTAGTTATAAATTTTTCTTACATAGCATAAAAGTACAATTAAAATCTCGTTGTATTGTTCATGGTTAACACATGAGTAATAATTCCATGAATATGCAGGGTAATTAACATTGTTTTCGTAATGGATAAATTCTCATTGGATTGTTTAATCCACACCTTTCACTTTGCTATTGAGATCAGTATTGAGCTTATACTGCTTGAATTATCTTTTGTTGTCAAGTGCTATCGAGATATTATACGACACCGGAGACATTCACACAACCACCAACACTATATTTTAGTTTTCATAGGTTAAAAGATAGTTTTCTTTCTTTCATAGGTTAAAAGATAGTTTCTTGATTTTGTAGATCAGAAGATATAGTTTCTTGCTTTCATAGCTTAGAAGATAGTTTTATTTTTGTTGTAGGATAGATAGTCTTTTTCTTTGGTAGATTAAAGAGCAGTTTGCTTATCATAGGTTAAAAGTTAATTGTTAGTTCTTCATGCTTTCAATTAAATAGATTTCCTTTTATGAATTAGAAATAGTTTTGAAGTTTGAATTAAGAATATAGTTCACTTGCCTCTTAGGTTAGTTAGTTGTTCAATGAGTAGTTTTAATTAGATTACTTGTAGTAGAATTTATCTTAGAGTAGTTAGTTGTTTACTTTCTTTAATAGGTTAACTAGTTGTTTTACTTATTTGTTTACTTGCTTTAATAGAATAGTTGTTTGCTTGTTTATTTACTTGCTTTCATAGGGTAGTTGCTCATTGAATTTAGGTAGGCAAGTTTAAGTAGTTTTCTTTTGTTATTTGCTTATTGTTATGCTTAATAGTTTCTTTTGCTTATTGTTATGAACTAGTTTGCTTCAAGTAGGGTTTTTACTTGTTTTCTTAAAACTATCCATCGATCCTTGGTCCAAAAGTACTTAGGTTACCTAGTTTAAGTTTCTTTAGTAGGGTTTTCTTATTAGATATCTTTTCTTGAATAGATTAACCTTTAGATATCCACTTCCTTAATTAGACTATACTACTACCAACCCTTCTACCTTTGGCATATATTTTTCTACAACTCTAAGTTTACTTACCCCGAGTTGACAATTTAATTGAGGGGTTTTAGTGTGTTTTTAGAGCATATACAACACCCATCACTTCTCTATCTGGGGTAGGTGTTCTACTCATCTGTGAGTTTTCTTGTGTTATTTCAACTTCGACATCCAAGCTTCTGGTTCTAAGTAACTTTGATCTTCTCTTCTGTTCTTCAATCAAGTGTGCTATCCTCCTAGTCATGAAATCTTTTAATTCTTGTTTTTTCTGCTCTAAGACTTCCTCTTCTTTTCTTCTGGCCCGATCCTTTTCAATCTAAGATTTTCCTATTAGGATAGAAAATGGGGCGTTGTTCTCAATAAATTTAACAACCTCAAAATCTTCCTCTATAGAAGTTCCATGAGCACTCATAGATATCTGGGTGAGTCTTCCATATAGGGTTATCATCTTTCCTTTAAATAATCCCATTCCTCCCAATAAAGGAATCATAGAAGGCTTTCCTAAAGTTTCCCAAGTTCTTTTTGTCATGATATTTACCCGTGTTTCTTCATCCAGGACACAATCAATGTCGAAGTCTACTATTCTTTCTTCTATGCTCTCTTTTCCTTTGAAGATCTCTGATAAGTTGATATTTCTGTGATAATTTAGGGTTTCTTTCATTTGTAGCAATATATTCTCTGATTCTTTCTAGGGTTCTCCCATGGTCTCGGTTTCTTGACCTCCCTTAAGGTTTTCTTGTCTCGTATTCATTTTGTCAAGCTTAGCAATCATTCTAGGGAAATATTAAACTTCATGATCCATGGCTTTACAACAAAGACAACTAGGTCTTCTACCAGGGCATTCCTTAGCAAGATGTCCTAGTCTTCTGCAACTGTAACAAAGGGTTAATATTCTTTTTCTTTGAAATGATCCCCAGCCTTTCATGTACTGTGCACTAGGATCATAGTAGCTAACCTGCAAAAAATTATTTCCATGGTCCTGCATCCATTTGTTAGTCCAAACATTCTTTCTATGCATAGGAATAACATATGTTTCACTATTTTTTTCAGATCTACTCATATCAAACCTTCTTTCATCTAGCTATGTCGTACTTTTCAAGCTAGGATTTTTTTTTATCAAACATACCTAGATCCATACTTTTGAAAAACAAAATTCCACTTATCTTACCTTTTCAATCAAAACCTTTCATTGTTCTTACCCTTATTAGAGCACAAAGATTTAAGATCTTACCTCTTTAACTAAAAATTCTTACTTTACTTTTATCAGAGCACAAAGCTTTCAGGTCTTACCTCTTTTCTTTAGATCCAACTTTTCTACTTGGAAAAGAGCTTCACAAGTCAAGTAGAATACTACGCACTAGGGAAACAAATCTACACACATAGCTTTCTCTCTTCTGTAGTTCCCAACAATCAAGGTTTCAGGTCTCGACAACAGAACCATTTGTTGGCACAGGGGCAGACCCAAGGTTCAACACTTACAACAACACACCAAAAAAACCCTAACTACCAGCCCTTTCAGCAACATTTGTGAAGCAGATGAATTCTCACCTGAGGTAGAGGTAGGGGTGGTTGTAGGAATCATATGTCTGCAACCTTAGCTAGGACACAGATCTATGCTTGTAACACCTTAACAAAGCACTTAACAATTACAGTTCATTAGTATTCAACCTTAGTTTACAACACAACTAAAACCTAATAATAGATCAACGCAGTATTCACACAGATCCAATAGATTCAAGCACTAAGCATACCAACATAGATCAGATCTAGCATTCATTCACATTATTCAACACTAAGCTACCATATTAGATTCTTCTAATCATATATCAGTGCACTGAGCATATAACCACATAAACAAGAGAACAACCATAAAGCACAAAGAAACCACAATGCAAGATATACGTGGTTCACCCCCACCCCGGGGCTACGTCCACCAACTCTTCTTCTTTATTTATTTTTGTCAATATTCTACATGCATAGAGCCATGATATCTTACTATGTAGAGGACATGAGATCTATGTGCACTACGCTATATCCTCCTTCCCTGAGTTACAACACAAAGCCTCTTCATAGTCTCTTACAATCACTTGCACTTAGCTCTACAAGTTCTCAACATAGCATGCACAAAGAACTTACAAGTTTCACTTAGCACAGTGTCTAGCCTCTCTTACACCACATAGATCAAACTAACTACTTCCTACATCGCCTAGCTTTCTATGTATACATTACAAAAAGGGCCTAAACATGGGTAAACCCATGGACCGACATCCCCATACCTGTTACATAAGCCCAAAACCCAAAAATCCCTAAAAAGGGGCTGAGATCCCGCGATCTCTTCTTCAACTTGCGCTTCACCTTCGACAGCCTGTCGAAGTCCCAAAAGTAGGTCAAACATGACCAAGGATCCTCAAAACTTGGTCAAGGGCCAACAACAATAAATTCTTATGTGTCCCCACATAACATTGAATGTTACAAATGTCATAAATATGGGCACATAACTCGTGATTGTAGAAGCATGATCGATACTTCCATAAAAGAAAAAAATGATATCATATATAAGAAAGTATGGAAAAGAAAACAAGAATAACATGTGAACAAAGACCAGGTCTGAGATATCGCAAGATTGAAGATAATATGAGATGAATAAAAATATACAAAGAAAAATGAAGATGTCAGACACATGAAGTTTGTAAATGTGTTGAACCTGCACAAAATAGATCTAGCTAAACAATAATACACACATTTGCAGAGAATTGGAGAAAGAAGAAGGAGAGAAAGAATGGAAGAATTCTCATTAACCGTTTTCCACACTCAAAGAGTGAATAATTTACAATAGATATAGGATACATGAGTAACCAATGAGCCATAGTAGTGGTCTAGAGTGATATGGACACACACCAATCATTACAGGAGTAAAATTTCACCTAGTCTAGTCTCTTAGGCAGTTATGAGAGTGAACTGCCACCTAGTTGAGTTAACTAGTCAACTAGTCTTTAGTTAACTGACTGAACATAGAGTAGTGAGGAGTTAACTCAGGAAATCAAGGGTAATGCGCTAGTCTAGTGATGATCAAAAGGCAAGTGCGCATTAGCTGGTTATGATCCCAATGTTGCATGGTGACAAAACCAATGCAACATCTAAACTCAACTCAAGGAGTCAAACTGAAGTGTTAACTGAAAGAGAATATTATCCAAGTGGAATATTCTCCCCTAAAATATAGGAGACTGGATAATGATTAATTATGACTAACAAAAAAGGAAAAACCTTAGGAAAAATAAATCCTAGGTGTGTGTGAAGTAACTCCAACACCCCCCTTGAACATCACTATGGTGAAAATAAAGAATGGGTCCCGGCAATGAGGCCATGTTAGGTACCCAAATACAAAAGATACACTGAAATAAATGAGGAAAGAGGGAAAAACTCATGGTAAACCGCCCCCCCCCCTCCCCTCAAATTACAATGCATAAAACCAAATAAAAATGAGAAGGAACAAAAAGCAGTTGCTAAGCAACCCTATCCTTCACTCCAAGAAGACCTCACAACTGTGCAATTTTGTGCTCGTTGAAGATTTTGTTGAAGATGTAGATGTATGCATGCATCTAATGAGGTATATGCACCATTGATATGTCCACATATCTACTTTATTTTCTTGTAATGAAAAATATCCAAATAAAGTTTGGATGAAATTTTGAAAACCGTGCGGCCGTTTCCAGAAGAAAAAAAAGATGAAATTTTGTTGATTTTGAAACGATCATAACTTCAGTTCTTAGACTCTGTTTTGGATGATGTTTTTTTGAAATTGGATATTTTCCCAAGAGCAATTCAAATATCCAATTTTATTTTGCAAATTATGCTCAAAAAAATATCATAATGGAGTCTGATGTGCGCGGCTCCCTTTTTGTCTCCTGAGATGCATGCATTGCACATGGAAAATTCTCTACATGTGACCCCTGAGATACATGCCATATATATTCCACTTGAAATTTAGAAAATCAATCTTAAATGGAGTAGAAATCATCTTTAATTAATGGGATACAATTTTTTGCAAATACTTGTGTAGAAGACTCTTCAGAATAAGAGGCTTGATCTTCTGACGGTTTATCTTCTCGCTCTATCTTTCCAATCCCCAGCATGAAATATTCACATTCTTATTTATTCCCAAATAGAACCTCCAATATGGTCCATAATTCAATTGGAGTGAAGTCTTGTGTGACATCACATACTTGGTGGATAATTTCTGGAGAAATAGACAAGCAAATAAATCCTATGGCCATATCTTGTCTATTGAGAAAGTCATTTTTCTCATCGGTGGAATCAGGATCTACTTCCATTGCCATGGTTATTTGGTATAAGACTCTAATTATGAGAAAAATTAGAATCTTTTTCTTCCACTCCAAATATTTATGAAGCGTGAGAAGTATTATCGGTGAGTAAAACATATATTCGATCTTTTCTGTGTTCTTCAATTTTCAATACCTGCAAAAATAATTTGGTGTAGATTTTGCTTAGCATTCTGTTGGCTCTGATACCATGTAAATATATTGAACCTACATAGAATATATCTATCTAAACAATAATACACACATTTTTAGAGAGAATTTGAGAAAGAAGAAGAAGGAGAGAAAGAATGAAAGAATTCTCATTAATTGTTTCCACACTCAAAGAGTGAATAATTTACAATAGATATAAGATACATGAGTAACCAATGAGCCATAGTGGTGGTATAGAGTGATCTGGACACACACCAACAATTACAGGAGTAAACTGCCACCTATTCTAGTCTCTCATGTAGTTACGGGAGTGAACTGCCACCTAGCTGAGTTAACTAGTCAACTAGTCTTCAATTAACTGACTGAACAAAGAGTAGTGAGGAGTTAACTAAGGAAATCAAGGGTAATGTGCCAGTCTGGTGATGATCCCAAGGAAAGTGCGCATTAGCTGGTGATGATCCCAATGTTGCATGGTGACAAAACCAATGCAACATCTAAACTCAACTCAACTAGTCAAATTGAAGTGTCAATTGAAAGAGAATATTCTCCAGGTGGAATATTCTCCCCTAAAATATAGGAGACTGGATAATGACTAATTATGACTAATAAAAAAGAAAAACTTTAGGAAAAAAAAATCCTAGGTGTGTGTGAAGTAACCCCAACAAAGGTTTGGAGAAGAAATTAAAGAAAAGAAGGATAAGTGAATAAATAACATGTTCAAGAGATTGTACTTTCATGAATTATAGAGAAAGATCAATCCACAGGCAGAAAGGGAGAATTCAAAGTTTAGAGAGATGATGACTCTATAGACAAAGAGGAAGATGAATCTGCATCAAAGAATGTATTCTTTCGAGCCATCTGGCTTGGAGACTCCCAAGTAATATGAATATGAGATAAGGGGAGTCTATGCAGTAGCTGAGACAAATTAGAGAACCATCATTCGAGCAACTTACAAAATTCGAGTAGACAAACTCAGAGCAGTTAGTTAATAGAATTATAGTATGATATATTGATCAGTTGCCAAATTACAACGGAAGTTGTTCTTGATATGTAGAATTTGTTTTACAGATAGAGAGGACCATAGGAAGTTGACATTTGATGATTAATTGCAACAGTGAAGAATTCATGATAGTACAGTGAACAATGGGTCAACATTGTGGATAGTTAAGTAGAAGAGTCATGAAAAATATGGACAGAGATGGATTAGCATATTTGGATAGATGTATCACAGTAGATGAGAGCATGGATTCATAGATTGGTTCAAAGACTGGTTCAAAGACTGATTCAGAGAGTGGTTCAAAGATAATGGAATATTATCATTATGGATGATAATGATACACTAATATTTGAATTCTTATTCTTGAATTCTTTTTATATATGTCATTCGACTACACAAGGAAGAACCAATGGACAAAAACTCCAAAAGGAAACAAGTACATGAATCCCTACAATTTTTCTACACAACATCTTGTAGAGAAGTCAAAGGGAGAGAAAAAAAAGATGGAAGACAGGTAGAAATATCATTCAGAGAAGTTTTCGGAGAGAGAGATAAGAATAGAGGTGTGATTTCAAGAGGAGAGATGATAGAGATGATCATAGAGGGAGAATTGAAAACCATTGCATCAACATTGCATCATAGTGATACCATTTATCAAAGGGGGAGATATTAATCAGATGCAGGGAGAGAGAGAAACTAGAGGCTTAGAAACACAAAGAAATATCAAAGGAATTTAGACAGAGGGAGCATCCCAAAGGACAATGCAGACAGGGGGAGCAGCCCCAAGGAGAGTTTAGTTAGGGGAAGAAACCCCAAAGGGAGATACCCTTTTCCATTGATATCAAAGGGGGAGATATATAGACATTGACGAGGAGCGATGATCATAGGGAGCATGAGCATGAGTATTGTCATGACTAAGTGTTGCCATCAATGTTGGTGTTTCCATCAATTTCAAAGGGGGAGATTGTTGGAAAATTGGTCTAGATTGGTGGAAAGTTGGTTTGGATAGTTGGTTTTCATTGATGTCAACCCTTGGAGAGTGATATTGGATATTGATTTCAACCCTAGGAGAAGTTCGGTAGCCCAAATATATGATTATGGAACCCGAGTTTGTTTGAGGAATTAAGACATGAAGATCAATGTTTTTGAAGGTGAGACTATTTTGTATGGATAGTACATTTTGTGAAGTTTACGGTGATATGTGGTACATCACATAAATCCTCACAGTTAAGGAGTTATGGCTTTGTGAAGTTGGAGGACCTTCAAGAATATTCTAGAATCCCCTAGAAGGTCAACAATAAGTCAATTATTCTAGAAGCTCCTAGAAATTCAACAAGAAGTTTGGTTATAACAATAAATTAATTATGGGTAAAGTAGTTGTAACAAACAATTTTCTAGTCAAAGTGGTTGCAATAATAAATTAATTATGGGAAAATTAGTTGTAACAAGAAGGTTGACTAGTCAAAGTGGTTGCAACTAGGAGTTAAATATGGGTAAAGTAGTTGCAAGTGGATAAATTAGTTGAAAGTGGGTTAGCCCTAAAAGATGGAAGTTGGGTAAAATAGTTAGAAGATAACCCCTAAAGGAAGGCACTTGGAGAGTATAAAAAAGAGAGCTAGAGACTCCTATTATCACCTATTGAGTGTATTGAATATATATAAGTGAATGATGTAACCAAGGAGATCTGAGGTGAATTTCAGAGGGAAGATGAAGTAGAGAAGGCCAGAAATCCAAGGGAGGATGAAGTCTTTAATGATGTGTTCTAAGGTATGTTATTTACAAGTCATCTCACCATTTTCACAATAACTTGTTTTCTAGAATGCTTTAGATAGATAAAATTGGAGGTTGTTAATAAGACATATCAAGGTACCCGTGGTAGAAATTTCAGCTTCTAGGTCATTTTATTTTGGGAGATACAGTTTGTGGAAGATAGGAATTTTGACTAGTTCTGAAACTAGTTTTAAACAAGTGTTCCAGGTAAAATAGTCATAACGTCTTCATAGAATATCCAAATTCAGTGAGAAAAAATTCATTGGATATCGTATAGGCTTTAGTATGTTGTGTATAAGTTTCACATCCAGAGATCAAATATTCCGCGTGTGGCATGCTCTACAAGTTTGCTCTCTAGAATAAGCCAAAATTTACCAAGGTCTACCATTTTTTCTATAACTCCATTTCTGGGATGTTCCAAGTAGTGGAGCTTGAAGTAATTGCATACAAGACATTGAATAATATTTTGTACAATTTTCAAGCCTTTTTTCATTACATGTACGAATTTATGCTTGTTGAAATTTAGGGTTGTTGGCTAATCCAAAAACTAGTCCCGTGAGACTAAGGTAAAGTTTGATGAAGTTGCTATTCTCTTGTTGCTGAAGTTGAGGAAGGTCTATACATATGTGGTCACATACACCGGGTATGTTACATATTTACATGTATTTTTATATGCATGTTTTGAAGGTTACATGTTGATGATGCCATGGTGTATGGCATGATTGAGACATATCATGAGTGATATGGTATATTGTTGAGACACATTTATTTGGTATATGGTTGAGATACATGTTGGAACATATAGTTGATGGGTTGGCACATGCATGAGGTGTATGGTATGGTGATGTTGGTGTATCATGATTAGACATAGTTTGATTTGTTTTTGATACATGATTGATACATGCTTGGTACATTGTTAGAGGCACTTGTTGGTAATATCGTTGGAGAAATTTGCATAGTATTGTTGGCACATGGTTTAGTGATGATGTGACATATATGACTTTGTATACTTTTAGAAGCACATCTTGATTGTGGTACATCTTGTTGATGTTTTTGAGTAGTATTGGTTGATGCAAATCTTAGTGATATTTTGCATATGGTTGGGAGTTGTCTTGGTGATTGATCTTAGTGAGTAGATTTGATTTGGTTGATGAGATTGAGGTGACAAGTTATTTGTACAGGTTGATACAGGTTGTTGGTACAGGTTGTGACAGGTTGTTGGTACATATTGTTGGTACATGTTGTGACATATTGTTGGTATAGGTTGACAATGATAGAGTGATAGTGGAAGTGGTTGATTTAGTGACAATGACATGTTGTCTACATTTGACATTTATATTTCAGGGCAGCAGGACGGGGCAAGGAAAGGGGGTTGTAGCCTCCTTCCGGTTGGAGCCGGAGAATCAGGGAGTTGGAGCTTCCTTTAGGTTGGACCTTAAGAAGTAGGTGGTTGTAGCCACCTTCTAGTTGGAGTCAGAGAACTCAAGGTGTTGGAGCCTCCTTCTGGTTGGAGCTAGAGAATTAGGGAGTTGGAGCTTCCATTAGTTTGGAGCTTAAGAAACTAGGGGTTTGGAGCCTCCTTCTGGTTGGATCCAGAGAATTGGAAGTTAGTGCTTCCTTGAATGTAATTCTTTGACATATAAGAAAAAAATTATGTAGTTTTCTCCTGCATTGGGTTTCCACATAAAATATTGGTGTACTATGTATTGTGTGGATGTGTCTATTATTGTTCATTATGCACTGATGGATGTTAATGTTTATGATGCAATAATATATTGATGATGAACTTATGAACATTGTTGAATAAGTTAAAATAATATATATTGTGGTTAAAAGGATTAATAAGTGGTATAAGTTGTTCATTACTGATTCAACCACCCTCTCAGTAATCCAACAAGTTCCCTAAAAACATAATAAAACCATGTTTATCCAAGGGATACAAAGGTTACTTCATCAGGGGAGATTGGATAATAAGAAATTCAATGCTATTTAAAGGAATATTGGAATTCAACTGAAGAGAAACATGGAAACTACTTGAAAGGAAAGCTACAAAACATAATTAAAAGGGTCATATAACCTAGTGACCAATCCCTGCTTATCCTAAAATCAAGGAAAACTAGGGCACAAGAATACAAGAAACATAATGAAAAGCTACAAATCCAATTGAGTTCATTCAGGTTTCTAGTGCAAAACAAAGAAATAACTTGATTGAAATTCAAAGTTGCATTTACCTAAGTTGTTCTAATGAGAACATAGAAAACCATACAATACACTATTCTATTGCAAGAACTGAAGTAAAGAATAGAAAACAAATCCCTTCTGAAATAAGGTTGAAGAAATCCATAGATAAGATAACTCTTTTGGTGATGGCAATAGATCATAAAACTACCTAAAACAATGTGCTAGAAATTATGCTACATGAAATAGAGTGTTGCTACAAGAATTGTAATGATGTTATAGGAAATGCAAAATTTATTGCTCAACATATAATGTAAGTAATATAAACTAAAAAAGATTCAAACTAAATGAAATGAACCAAGGAAAGGATGATACAAGAAATGCAATGTTGATATAAGAAACAAATTGCTGCTACAAGAAATATATAAATCATGCACAACATGCCCTATGAGTAAAATGAACTAGATAATGCTGAAACAAAGGAAATTAAATAAAAGTATAGAGGTTCCTTGTTGTATCCTTGAGTGGGACCTACTCAAGGCTTCTATAGGGAACCTTAAAAACTATACTAATGGAAGAAAATACAAAAGTGCAAATTCTTCATTAGCATACTATGTCTTGGTGCAATTATTTGCATAATATATTACCAAACATAAATTATCAACCGGGATTCGTACTCAGTAGAGTTGATGCACTATATGTGTCGATAACAGATAGGTTCCTATGTCTATTTAATATATCTTAGATAATAAAACCATCTATAACAAAATACTTTGTTTTCAAAGATAACACTCTTCACACAATTCAGAAATTAGAAAGCAAAACTTGCAATCATGCACTCAAAAGATTTTTCTCAGATAATGCCTTGTCCATTTACAAGCTCATGAAGTGGAAAGATGGACTTTGAATCTCTTATTCGTAGGTACTATCCTTAACAACAACTAACAAGCAAATCTGAGCACACCTCAACAATAGTAGAAGATAAATCTCATAGTAAAACGCTCAAGCAAACACTCAATTGAAAAGGCTCTTGCTCACATAATAGATCTGTTCATTATAGGCTCATTAAAAGAAGGGATAAAATCAGATCTTGTTCCCTGTAGCAATTGAAAACAATAATCAACAATTCACTCTTAAACAAAAATCAATCATAACTTTATTCACTCTAATCAAACCCGTGTAGTATCAAAAAATGTCAATATAATTGAGAGGCTTCATTCTATGGTGCATGAAAGTGAGAGATGAAGTCTGATCTCATTTCCTGTAACAACTCACTTCAAACTTGCAAGAAATTCTTATCTAATTTTGCACACTCTTCAAAATCAATTGATGCATCACAAACAAAAATTTAATACAATCTTGCAATTCTGGAAATTACTTCGTTTCTACACACGAAAAATAATTTTTAATGAGATGTTCCATTTGATGGCTTATGTAATGCGAATGATGGACTCCCAACTTTTCTTGTTATGCCACACTTTTCTATCAATTCTAATAGTGAAATCAAAAATGAAATCGAAACAACAAGTACATAAAATAGAAATCTATGCTAATAATTTACAATGAGTTTACCAAGCTAGATTGGTGGGCCCTTGCCGATGCCAACATGGAAGCTTTTAGATCAGTGGATGATAAATGCTAAGAGACACACAGGATCCTTGAATTCAAACTTCCATTGATCTTTAGCAAATGAATTTACAAAAGGAGTTGGTTCAGAAATCCAATTTCTAGCATACTAATTTCTCTCCCTTGGCTTAGAGCCATCACTCAATTTATATGATTTTTACATTACAAATTTGGATCTAGACAATCCATACAAATCAAAACCATTTTCCATCAATGGAGGTTGAGTATAACCAATTAGCTAATCAAGGAAATGTATTTCCCACGAATCTGGGCATGATCCTGAAATTTATGGAAAATTGGCAAAGATTTAGGATGGATTGTTCCCCCTAAGTTGGATCTCCACACGTGTATGATCTAGAGATTCTAGCTCACGAGTCCGCATGAAAACACATTTCTAGACAAAACCCATGTCCCCAAATTTTTATATTCATCGTCGTATGCCTGGAAATCGAGGATAAAATAGAGTACCAGAATGCTGGTACTGAAATCTTGTAGGTAGCTATTTAGTACCAGAATACACACAGTCACAATCCTGAGTATCGGATTAGGTGCATGAATTGGTACCTGAATAGAACATAGTGTGCAATACTGGAATAGGTGGACCTTTGGGTACCAGATCAAAACTGCTTAGGAGTCAAACGATTAGGATCATACAAAATCAAACATTTAATCAAATTAACTCAAGAAAACTAAACAAACCATGCTTTAACCATAAGTTACCTCTCTATTCACATGAAAAAGGTCATTAAATGTATTTATGGAGGCAACAATCAATTTTATACTCATAACATAGGTAAAATTGACTCAGACAGAGGATAAAATAGGGTAATAGAGGTGTCAATACTAAGACTCAACATACCCCCATGCTTAAGTCATTGCATGTCCTCATGCAACAGTGATATTCAAAATTTTCAAAATTGATGGTACTCCTCAATCAATCAAGCATTCCCCGACATTCCACCCTTATTCATATCCTAAGTTCCTGCTATACAATATAAACTTCCTGGCTTATGCTTCACACCTCTGACCCATGGCAAAGTAGTTATGACGGAAAAGTGGAGTCATGAGTAATAGATTAGAACTGTTAGTGATTTGGTGTTAAGTCTTATCCAATCTGTTTTCGATCAAAGTTAGGAGAATGGGTTGGTTGTGACTCTAATATGATGATAGTGGCCAAGATTTTTCCTAATGACTTTGACTAATAGCCCCCCCTGGCTAGATTACCTTTAAAAAAAAGTGATATAAGCATAGTTTAGATATCATTTGAAGAGAGGAACATATAAATGAATACATCCCAAGATGATTAACTCATTTCTGATCCAAGTTTTTAGAGATGAATCTCTTGTTGCTTAGGTAAGGTGAATTACATATACTGAGGGTCCCACTTCTCATGCAAAACTACTTATTTTAAAAGATAGAACTCTAAAGTGGATACTTGAAAGTTCTCAAGAACATCATCTGAGAGATATAAAGGTCATCTCGTAGCCTTGATTTGATAGTGATTGCTTCAGAATGAGACCCAAGGGTTTTTGTTCAATTTTAGGTGTGCCACTTTATGTTTTTCAACTCCCTTTAACTGGCATAGCCCCGCTGCTAGAAGGCATATTTAGTACTCCGGCGGGTTTACCTTAGTACCATATAAGCATGGCCCCATTGCCAGCAGGCCTATTCAGTACCTCAGCGGATTTACTTGTACTTCCTGATACTTCCTTTTTATTATATTACTCAAAATATTTAGAATGATGTATACTGTTCATTGACAGTTTTAGAGTATAAGGAAGGCAGGTGGTACGAGAGTGTTTTAGAGTTATTAGGCACATAATTAGTTATTTTCAATTACCCCAAGGGTGACATCATCCACATTCAACTTAAATCTCAGCTATTCAATGTATAATGGAACATCTCCGATAATGACTAAGAGGTCCCTCTAGTTAATCCTATTAGGGTTCTCATGAAAGTTCATTGCGGTTTTGCAAGGGTGGTCCACCACATGAGGTTTTCATCAATACCCCCAAAGAAAAACTTGTAAAGACAAACTTGGATAAAAACTTGTTTGAATCAACTAGGTTAGTATTTGACATAATGGTGTTACCACTTTTCAATGGATACTTCAATTAACAATCACTTCTTCAAAATGATGAGGTAATAAAACAAGTGCACCCATTATCATATAGAGCTAAATGTGAAAAATATCTTCTTTAAAGGATAGCAAGGATGATTCATTTAGAGTTGAGTGTATAAATGTAGGAGGAAGATGCACATGAGAGTAAAAATAATTCAACACAAGACTTAAATGATCCTTGATATAAATAACATGAAGAGATTAGCCCATACCTCCAATTACCTAAAGTGAAAACAATGTTAATCACATGACAAAGATCATATCATTTTAGCATCAATACCAAATAAGTAATGGAGTAGAACATGTTTTTGTAGTACCATAATAGATAGTACCGGAACAGAGAAGGGGGCAGAAACAAAGTGACAGGATGAATGATTTCTATACGAGGAGATGTTTATGAGGGCTTGCAGAAATTCATGGTAGGGAGCGTGCAATAATTGAGAGTAACCATATGTTTACTGCATAATTAGTCTAATTTCTTTAACAAAATGAAAAATGTTGAATTTATATGTCCTAGTACTTAAATTGAGCAACAAAACTTGAATATATGATTAGAGCTACCGACAGCTTGTTACCAGTACCGGATCACCTTAGTACCAGATGAACGCATATTTCTTTTTGCCTAGTACTGGAATAGCACATGCCTTCTCCTTTAGTACCAGATGAATGCAGATTTTATCCTACAATACCGGATGAACGCAAATTTTTGCCCAGTACCGGATGAGCATAGAGGAAAACATTGTTTGCAGTACTGGATGAATAGAATTCTACAGTACCGGAACATAATTTTGCAGTACCGGAACAAAATTCTGCAGTATCGGAATTATGGAAATGACTATCGAATTCCATCACTAAACATGTTCATTTGGCCTCGCCGACGGAAGTTGAAAAATAATATGAAGGTCTCAGTAGCCACTCCCCCATGCCAAGGTTTTGCATGGTCTCATGGAAACAATGTGAAATGCTAAAACAAAAAGGCTACTCAAAGGGTTGTGAACATCTGCTAAAAACAAACCAATAGAACTAATTAAAACTAGATTTGTATTCATGCTTACAAACATAAAATTTAGGGAAAATGTCAAAAGTTGAATTATAGCTATGAATAAAATAGTTTGGAATTAGCATTCAGTTTCAACTTCTATTAAAAATATCATTGAATTGATCATCCTTGTGAAATAGTGGTTTTAAAATAGATAGGTAATGATAAAGCATGAATGCACCATTTTTAACAACTTAAGGAAAAAGAATAATTTGAAGAAATAGGTCGTGAAGCACTCCCTTAAGTGTTATCTTCCGTTGAAAAGGATGCCTTCTCCACTTTTGAAACCCTTCCAGTATTATGTGTGAATTTGGAGGATGAAGAGATTCTCTTCTCATAAGATTCCAAACAAAATTATCATAACTTTTAGAAAGAAATCTACTATAGGAATGAAAGAGCTTAAACCGACTGCTTATTAGCTTTTGAAATTCCCATTTATGAAAAGTATGAAAGATATGTTGCATTGTACTTATGTGCAACATTTATTTATTTATTTACCTATCATACTCTAATTGAACAAATCAAAATGTCTTTCAAGTATAGGAATACTTCCAATGAAGCCATGTGTGTAACAGGGTTAGAAATATATTCATACTCGGGTTTAAAAGATAAAGTTTAATGCATACCGGAGTATGAAGGACCAACTTCTTTGATGATGAGATCAAGAAATAATGAAAAAAAAAGAGTGGTGTGACCTAATAACTAATTGAAACCATCTTTTAATAGGATCAAGATATTCTCGTTTCTCTTCTTTGTTTAGGTCACACAAGATGTCCTCCTTTTCCATGCCACGCAGAGTATTTTCTTCAAGATGATTGGTCTCTAGGGTACATACAGGGTCTGCTGAGAGGCATGTTAATAACTCCTCGATCTCAGGTTCCAATGGTTTCTCTCCATTGAAGTCTATCCATGATTCTTGAGTCTCCTCAACAAATTTACAATAGGAATCCAAAGGGACTTCTAAATCTTCTTGTGGAGAGACAACTAAATTCTTGACTGCTGTCAAGATATGCTCTTCCTAAGAGGTGCATATCCCAGTTGCTGCTAGAATGTGGGAGAGTTCTTGGAGGAACATTCTTCAATCTCTTGATCATCCTTGAATTACTCTTGTTGGTTGATGATCCCTATCTCACAACACAACTTAGTACTCGGGGGTTCTTACAACACCCCAAAAATGATTTATCATAAAAGATTTGAATATTAAAACTAATAAATCAAAACTATTTGCAAAAATAAAACACACCAAACTTGAACTCCTTGCATTAATGGGACCCTGTTGTCACTAGGTTATCGGTTCGCACAAGTTAGCCCATCATGAAAACACAATTTTGCATAAATAAAGGAAAAAACACACTTGCATTAAAATAAGAGAGGACAACCTAACTTTGGAGAAACCACACCAAAGTGGATGTGTGGTGGTGCAGGTCTGTCTTCACCCTGACGGTTTGACCCGCTCTCACTAGGACCTTCTTCTTCTCTAGCCCGAAGAGTCGAAGGACTCTTCCAACTCCTCTCGGGAGTTCTCTCTACCCACAGTTCTCCTTCGGGATCTCCTCTTCACTTCTCGGGAGATCGGGTTTCGCGGTATCACGAAACTCGCAACCACAGTTCTCATGCAACTCAAACCCCCAAACCCCAATGGGTCAAAGGTCAACGTTCATACACCTATCGAGGATTTCCATTTCTGGATATCGCTACTCGCGATATCAACGCTCTGAACTTTTAAACCCCGAGTATCGATGTATCGATTCCCCGATACAGCGCCACCTGTATTCCACTAGTTTTCGGGGTCCCACATTGCCACGTCACCTTCGATATTTCACGGATCGTGGATCCGTCCTACAAGATTTCTCGTTGGTCGAGAACCCCGATTCTCCGAAAACCAATATGATGGGATCTTGTGCCACCTGTCCTCCTGACGATCAACGGCTCTGATCAAATCGGGGAATCGCTATTCGCGATTCTAAAGAGTATGAAACTCTTTCTCCCACAAACCCCGATATGTCGATATGTGACGACCCTTGGTTCCTCCTTCCTTCGCCTGAGGACTACCCCTCACGCAGTTTCTCCATGATCTGGCGGTCAGCGGGACTTCGCGAGTCCGTCCTGCGAACCCTGGCCGTTGATTCTCCTCCTTTGAGGAATCTTTCCGCTCCAAAGCCTCGTCCTGCTCGAGCCTCTCCTGGGTCTTGCTTCCAGGAACTTCAAAGGGTCTATCCCTCCTGGGATTTTCCAACTCTGACTCCTCCAGAGACTCTGTGCACACTCTTGTGCTTGATCTCAACGACCCTCGAAATGTTGGGTCTTCCAGATCCTGTGTGTTTGCAGCCACAGTGATCACGGTTTTCCTGTGCTCAGTCTAACTGCTGAGACTTCAAAGTCGGCCTGCACTTCTCCTGCATGGCTCTACCAACCCAATCTACTTCTGGGTGAGAGAGAATGAGAGTTTAACTGTTGAGCCTCATCAACGCACTCTATGCGGATGAATTCGACTACACTCTATGCAGGAATCTCCAGGCTCAAACAGAGAAACAATTGAAACTCATTCACCTCTTTCTCCCATAGATGGAGAATACGATGCCCCTGGAAGTCTTCCAACTCAAGCAACCTATCGCTGAGTGCTCTGGGTATTCAGTAACCCAGTGAAAGCTCCCTCAGTGGATGCTTCCTTCAGATGATAGAACTCAAAGAGCTCCTTCCTCCTGTGCTATCTGCACACTCCCTCAACGCCCCCCTGGCGGAGTATCTCTTCCACCGAACACTCAACAGCTAGGTTTTTCCTTGTGCATCCACACACTTCGCTCGATGTTCCCCAGACAAAGCTTCTCAGAATCCTCAATAGCCTTCTGTTCCTTCAGAAC
The DNA here is from genome assembly GCA_009831015.1 of Picea engelmannii. Taxonomy (NCBI): domain Eukaryota; kingdom Viridiplantae; phylum Streptophyta; class Pinopsida; order Pinales; family Pinaceae; genus Picea; species Picea engelmannii. Next base: position 651,739 of record ML791918.1, read on the forward strand.
TCACAGCAGAGTTCCTTCAGTGCACTGGTATTCAGAGTCTCAACACTCTGTCACGCCCTCATGGCATGAACCCTCAAAGACCTCTCAAACCTGAAATCAAACACACTCCCTGCAATGACATAATTATAATCCACAAATGCAGCATATAGTGAACACACACACAGACATGCATATAATGACAGAAAATGCAGGAAAAACTGCTTTGTATTAATAATGGCAAATTCCTGTATATTTTACAAAGTATTCCTCGAGCTCTCTCTCGTCTCTCCCTTCTGCTCTACTTGCCTCTACTTTCTCAAAATGATATCTGAATATCTCTTTTACCTGAGGAGCCCTTCGTACTTCCCTCCAGGATTTACCTACTCTAATTTATTTACAATCAATGGCTATCTAGTCTACTATCCAGAACTAGATCTCAGTCGATCTGTAATAAATGCCTATCTTATCTACAGCCTGCGAAAAGGCATGGCGTTCATGGCTCACCAGCCTAAAACATTTATTACATTCATTTCAAATATTCAAATGAGGCTACGCCTCTATTTGAATGCATGCGCACTGACGTGGCTGGCTGGTTGGCTGGCATGGAGAGATGCTTCTGAATCATACTCCACAGCTACAAAAATCATGAGCTCCTGCTCATGAGCTTCCCGTGTAGTTGTTGGAATCCACCTGGGTCCCAGACAAGTCTTTAGAGATTTTCCTCTGCTCCATTCTGCTGCTGCTGCTTCCACTGCGCTGCTACTGCTGTCTTCTTTCTGCCCAGCTTCTCTTCACTGGTAGTCTATGCTGACCTCAACATCAGCCTTCTGATGTCCTCTATCTCTCGGTCCAGTTTCCCCAGTGGTTGATTCTGTTGTTGCAGTCTTCTCTGCTGCAAAACTTTTTGGCACATGGGCAGATTGCCATGATCTCCCATGCTATCTTCTTCATCTTCTTCTATGACCTTCAATTTCCACTCTACTGTAGTCTTCCGTTCTGCAGTTCCTTCTTGACTATCCTGCTGATCAGTCATCCTCTTTTCTGACAGCTCAAATTCTACCAGTTCTATTGTCGGTTCTGGATTGTTCAGCCAATCCTCCAACATTTCCAGCTCCATCTCCCATGGAGTAGTAAATCTTCTTGCCTGCTCCTCTGCATCTTTTGCTGCTAGTTTCAGTGTTGCAGCTTCCTCAGCTCCCTTGCTGAATGTGTTGAGACATTCCTCAGGATGCTCGCTCTCTCCTTCTGCTTGGTCAGCTTCCAAAGTCTGCTCCAAATCCCTTTTTTCAGTCTTCTCCCACTGTGACTTCTCTGCTATTGCACCTTCTGCAACACAATTTTTTGTCTCCTCCTGGGAAAACGGTAGGAACAACTCGATTCCCCCAATCATCAGAATATCATTCTGATCCTTCTCCTCTTTCGTCAGCTACACATGTTGATCCAAATTCATCTGCCCATCCCTGACCACCTGGCAGTCTTCGAGACCCCTCAGTGACCTCTTATAATTGCCCAATCAGTAATTTGAAATTCCTTGGCTTCCCTCACGACAGTCTTTGAGATCCTCAACTGATCCCAATTCATTGCCCTCCTGGAAAACTGGAATTTCTTCTTTTCTGCCCAACCGACAATACTTGAAATCATCAGCTGATTCCAACTTATCCCAATCATCATCATCATCATCGAGACCTTTCCCAGTCTCTGGCCAATAGTAACAAATCATTTCTTCTTCTGTGGCCCTGAGGTCCTCAGCATACTTCAACCATCTTCTCAATAGCCTCCGTTGCCTTTTGACCATCATTTCCCTGACTGACCATTTAACCTTTGGCGTCTTCATGAGCCATTTATTAACCCACCTCGGATTTCTATCCTTCCGCATCCTCATCTCGAGCTCCTCCATCTCCCGCTTTATGTCAGTGAGCTCTTTATCCATATCTGCTGTGTTCATCAACTTCGGGCTCTTCTTTTCAGCTGGTTTATGGCCTTCAGTAGCCATGATGTTGTTTCTATCTGCCTCCCTGATAGATCTGCTACCATCACTCCTGAAATCTTGAGTGCCTAGCCTCATTTTATCACAGTCTCCTAATGATTGTATCCACGACTGCTATCCACCTGCACATTGTCGTCACAGAGTCTTCAGTAACTCTGTCTTCCTTCTTCTGCCATCTCACTTCACCTGAAATGTACAGATGTAGTTCCCGCTCTGATACCACTTGGTGCAGGTCTGTCTTCACCCTCACGGTTCGACTCGCTCTCACCAGGACCTTCTTCTTCTCTGGCCCGAAGAGTCGAAGGACTCTTCCAACTCCTCTCGGGAGTTCTCTCTACCCACAGTTCTCCTTCGGGATCTCCTCTTCACTTCTCGGGAGATCGGGTTTCGCGGTATCGCAAAACTCGCAACCATAGTTCTCATGCAACTCAAACCCCCAAACCCCGATGGGTCAAAGGTCAACGTTCACACACCTGTCGGGGATTTCCCTTTCGAGATATCGCTACTCGTGATATCAACGCTCTGAACTTTTAAACCCCGAGTACCGATGTACCGATTCCCCGATACAGCGCCACCTGTATTCCACTAGTTTTCGGGGTCCCACGTTGCCACGTCACCTTCAGGATTTCGCGGATCGCAGATCCGTCCTACAAGAGTTCTCGTTGGTCGATAACCTCGATTCTCCGAACACCGATATGATGGGATCTTATGCCACCTGTCCTCCTGACGATCGATGGCTCTGATCAAATCAGGGAATCGCTATTCGCGATTCTAAAGAGTATGAAACTCTTGCTCCCACAAACCCCGATATGCCGATATGCGACGACCCTTGGTTCCTCCTTCCTTCGCCTGAGGACTACCCCTCACGCAGTTTCTCCACGATCCGGTGGTCAGCGAGACTTCGCGAGTCCGTCCTGCGAACCCTGGTCGTTGATTCTCCTCCTTTGAGGAATCTTTCCGCTCCAAAGCCTCGTCCTGCTCGAGCCTCTCCTGCGTCTTGCTTCCAGGAACTTCGAAGGGTCTATCCCTCCTGGGCTTTGCCAACTCTAACTCCTCCAGAGACTCTGTGCACACTCTTGTGCTTGATCTCAACGACCCACGGAATGTTGGGTCTTCCAGATCCTGTGTGTTTGCAGCCACAGTGATCATGGTTTTCCTATGCTCAGTCTAACTGCTAAGACTTCAAAGTCAGCCTGCACTTCTCCTGCACGGATCTACCAACCCAATCTACTTCTGGGTGAGTGAGAATGAGAGTTTAACTGTTGAGCCTCATCAACGCACTCTATGCGGATGAATTCGACTACACTCTATGCAAGAATCTCCAGGCTCAAACAGAGAAACAATTGAAAATCATTCACCTCTTTCTCCCACAGATGGAGAATACGATGCCCCTGGCAGTCTTCCAACTCAAGAAACCTATCGCTGAGTGCTCTGGGTATTTAGTAACCCAGTGAAATCTCCCTCAGTGGATGCTTCCTTCAGATGATAGAACTCAAAGAGCTCCTTCCTCCTGTGCTATCTGCACACTCCCTCAACGCCCCCCTGGCGGAGTATCTCTTCCACCGAACACTCAACAGCTAGGTTTTTCCTTGGGTATCCATGCACTTCGCTCGATGTTCCCCAGACAGAGCTTCTCAGAATCCTCAACAACCTTTCTTTCCTTCAGAACTCACAGCAGAGTTCCTTCAGTGCACTGGTATTCAGAGTCTCAACACTCTGTCACGCCCTCATGGCATGAACCCTCAAAGACCTCTCAAGCCTGAAATCAAACACACTCCCTACAATGACATAATTACAATCCACAAATGCAGCATATAGTGAACACACACACAGACATGCATATAATGACAGAAAATGCAGGAAAAACTGCTTTGTATTAATAATGGAAAATGCCTGTATATTTTACAAAGTATTCCTCGAGCTCTCTCTCGTCTCTCCCTTCTGCTCTACCTGCCTCTACTTTCTCAAAATGATATTTGAATATCTCTTTTACCTGAGGGGCCCTTCGCGCTTCCCTCCAGGATTTACCTACTCTAATTTATTTACAATCAATGGTTGTCTAGTCTGCTATCCAGAACTAGATCTCAGCCGATCTGTAATAAATTCCTATCTTATCTATAGCCTGCGAAAATGCATGGCATTCATGGCTCACTAGCCTAAAACATTTATTACATTCATTTCAAATATTCAAATGAGGCTACGCCTCTATTTGAATGCATGCGCGCTGACGTGGCTGGCTGGCTGGCTGGCATGGAGAGATGCTCCTGCATCATGTGGCCTCTTCCCGCATGTCTTACCGTCTTCTCTCCGCCCTTATTTTATCCATAAAACCAATCAAAAACCATTAAAGTAATCTAATCAAAATACTACCTATTATCATTTACAACTCCCCGACAACGACGCCAAAATGTTGGGGCTAAATATATGCACTATTAATTCCCACATTTAATTATCAACCAGGGCTCGTAAGATTCAAGGTGCAGGCACAGGAAACGCAGGATCAAAGCCTAGTCTGGCCTAATCTAAAGCCAAAAAAACAATCTTCAAACCCACACTACATCAAATTAACACTAAGGATTCATCACTAGGACGTAGGAATAACTTAGTGCTATAAAGACTTAGATCACAATATTTCATGCACTGAGGGTGATGTTCGTGTGATTAATCTTGGGTAGCTTACTTAATTTTTCCATCCTTCAATGATTATTTCCTATAGCGGATATAAACTTAAATGCAATAAAGGAAACAAACAAACGAAAATGAAATTCACGATAGAAACTAACACCTTAGGAAAAATTCCAACGTGGGAAGGCCATATCTCACGAGTTAGACCTTTAATTTGTCTATTGGTGATTGATACTATGTGAAAGTAAAGTGCAATGAATCCAAAGGTACGAGAAATAAAACCAAGTGTGGGAAATAGAAGGAGATTTGAACTATGAAAGAATTAAGTCAAAGAGAAAGCAAAACAATGCAAAAACAAACTAGATTAAAAAGGAAATCAAGCTTTAAGTTCAGAGATTGTTCCTCAAGTGAGTACACCAAATGTAAAGAAATAAGAGTGGAAGACAATGGAGAATAACAAATAATGGATATATACCTTACGACAAACACTTAATTAAGCACAAAATGCATGAGGAAATTATGCTTATTTGTGTTCTGCTCTTAAAGGGACTGTGTAAATAATAATATCCTTTAAATCCATCAACTCTTTTAAAAACAGAAAACCATGATAAAGAGAGAAAATTGAAATGAAATGAAGAGTGGTTTATCCCGCATGTATTTAAATGATTATCATAAATCTACACAGAAGATAATGAAGTAAGATGAATTAACTCTGCAATCGGTCTCATATGAATTCAAATCTGGTTGGACACAATGATTTACAGAAGTTAAGATTATTAATGGGTGAGTGCATATGGAATGGAAGTGAACTATTTTTATAATCAGTCAAGCATACAAATGGTTTCTAAGAAGGAGCAATGATCTGATTTAAGAGTCAAATGGGAATGCAAGAGAAGAAATTTGTTTTAGAATTTTTATGAATGAATAGAAACAATGCATAACACTTGACGCATATAAATGAATCCTCTGCTCTTAACTGTGTATAATCTCTGCTTAATAGTGTTGGAAATGAGTTAATGAAGACAACTTGTAGGCAACAATCCAACACATAATAAAATGTGAATACAATATCCTAGAACAGAGGTTTGAGATTGGAAATGGAAATAAACATGCGATGCGAAGTATGGTCGAAGAAATATAAGAATTATGTGTATAATCATAGGAACAATGAACTCTGATTTTATCACCAATCCAATGCAAGAGACTATATTTAAATCATAAAATCAAAATAACAATTGAACTGAATATGAATTGCAAATGAAACATATGGATTGAAACAACACACTTAGAATCTAATCTATAAAAGCAAAATGAAAGAAGCAGGATGTTACCAGAATGAGGGGCCCTTCTCACACTGGTTAACCCTACTTGATGACAATCAGATCAAGCTGTAATAATGCACAGAGAATCAGCAACAGTCAATTCTTCATTGAGATAAAAAACTTTGTTTTTACATGACTAACAACTCCTTAAGGCTTTCTCACAAGACTAAATCTTTCATCTACAAAATCTTCAACAAAACTAATGCCCCTTTCTCACAACCCTATGAGGCTTATTTATACATGAAAAATCATTGATGAGTGGATGGGATCGAATCCCAATGCTCAGATTTCAAATTTACAATTTTAGATAAAATCCTCAAAAATCTGGGTTTTATTGCAATTTGGGCAGATTCGAGTTAGCCCCCCACCCATATCTTCCAAACAAATTCTAATTTTAAAAAATTTCCCATGAGTTACTCAATTTTCCATATTCTAGAAAAAACCCATTTCATAGAATTTCTAGATCTGATGCCATCTGCACGGAAATCAAGGCACAAGTTGGCAGTTTGAGTTTTTCACTAATTTTTGCAAAATCATTCCCCCTGAGATTGAGGTCCACACGTGTGACATGGGTGAATTATTCCTCATATGTCTGCATGATGTACAAATAGAAGACACTATAGATGTTTCTTTGTATTTGTATACCACATATTTCATTTTCATTACTTGGTCTTATCATCAAAGTATATTGTTCATTATGACAAGCAGAGTGAAGATGGAGGGTTTACTGATTAGTTGTGAGAATGCATAGTGGAGTGTGGAGTGGGTAATAGTGGTTATGCATCATGTTTTCCAATTTTTTAGTAAATTAAAAAGATTTGTACCGGTTTTACCTCAAGTTACCCTTGCTTTGAATTCTAATGCATGTTGAAGTGTAAACTATGTAGAACAGGACGAAATGTCTGCAAAGCCATGATGTAGACTGCTGAAATTTGAAGATGAAGTGGAGCAAGGCTGAGAACTAATGGATATATAGGAGAGAGTTGATGAATGTTGATCTTTTGAGATTCCTTATGTCTCTCTCTCCCCCAAACCCACTGGTTTGCATGTCCTCATGCAAACTCTCATTAGCACATAAAAATTTTGCAAGATGAAAGTGGACTATGTGGAACCAGTGCATGTTGACCGAAGGAGAGAAATGAAGTATGCCAGAGATGAGAGCTGCTGAAAATATCTTGCAAAAATTACCCTCAAAAAAGATTTAAATTTCTGTATTGTTGGTACAGGAACCTACTGGTTTCTGTACCAGCAGTATCAAAACAGAAAAATCTAAAAGAAATTAAACCAACATTGTTATTATGAGAGAATAAATATACATTGATGTCATTCTTAAATAAACAACCAAAAATTAAACTTTATTCATGCTTGTAAATTTGGAAATGAAATTTATTTTAAAATATTACATGCATAAAGGAAATTTCTAAATTACTTATTACATATGATTTCATCAATCATTAACAATTGTATGCTCAAGAGACCATGTAAATTATGACGGGGGGTTTTTTCTCTTATCCTTAAACAAGAGAACATGAGGAGATACATGGTCTTTAATAAATGAGAAACCAATAGGAAACCAGTCATCCATGTTTAATTTCTCAAAGAATCTATGTCATTCAAGTGATATTGATAAAGTTCACATTTGAGGTTATTAGACTCCTACACTTATGGGTCCCACCTCTAGGACAATGAAATCCTAGGTATGAATGACGGGGTCTTAAGACCATCTTACGGACATTCTCAAATGGAAATTAGATGAGGTTCATTATCCTTTTGTTCAACCATGCATGCTTCTTCTTAACGATTTACACAAGTATATTGTTCATACGGACAAATATAGATTAGGCATAATGAAAGACATCAAAATCAGAACCCATTGCCAGCAAGCCTGTTTAGTACTCCGATGAGGTAATTTTGATATCTAAGAAATATCCTTCCCAGGAAGAATGCCCCATTTCCCACGAGCCTGTTCAGTACCCTAATGGGTTTGCCTAGTTATACCACAGGCTGGTACCCGCTACCAGCAGACTTGTTCAGTATCACAACAGGTAAGCCTCTTACACCCATTTTCCATCAAAGGCTCTTGTCCCAATCTTTACCCTTAAGATAAAATTTATAGATTGATTTCGCATGGGTGAATGGGGGAGCATCTTTGAAAACCTTTTTATAGGATGGGATGGTATTGTGTTGGAAGATATTTTATAGATTTCCCATAAAATATTGTTCATATGAAAAATAGAATTATGTATCGAGATTATTCGAAAGACATATCATGGTCAAACTTACTTAATGTGTGGTGGATGAGGCCATGAGAGAATGGCCTAAAGGTGCCTTTAGTCCCCAATTTCATATTCTCCATATAAGATTGTGTTCCCTCACAAGTAGAAGTTTCATTCACTCTCTTGCTACTATTTGATAAGAATGCTTGAATAACAAGTTTTGATATGAAACTAGGATGTACAAGTTACCTATGGGAATCATTATGCAGACCTTAAATATTTTGTAAATCCCCATAATATTTTAAAGATTAGGCTTATGAGCAACTGTTATTATTAATAGTCAGAAATCTGTATGTAATAATAAGAAGAAATATCTTAAGTTGTTTTGGTTTTTGATGTTAGCTCACCAATATTATCTTCATCTCATTTCATTTATTTGAAAAGAAACATGAAATATGTTGCATTTATTTAGAACTAGGTTAAATAACATGCAACTTTTACTCTATCCTACCTAAGAACAAGAAATTATATTTCACGTGTAAGAATATTTCCAATGTAACCATGTGCGTAACAGGTATAGAAACACATTCATACTCGGGTTTGAAAGATAATCTTTAATGTATACCAGAATACGAAGAACCAGCTACTTTGATGATGATGTGGAGAGTTGTTGAAGAAGAGAGTGGTGCTTCAAGCTTGTTGTTGTCTGGAACTAATGTTCAGTGTAATCTTGATGTTCTTGGTTCACTTCCTTATTTAGACCACTCTTCATGTCTCCCTCTATCATGCCACACAGATCATCTTCTTTCAGATGGTTTTTTTTCCTGGATGCATACTGGATCTGGTGATATGCATGTCAAGAAATCCTCGATCTCAGGTTATAATGGTGGTTGTCCATCGAATGTGGTCCATGATTCTTTAGTCTCTCCTATATGTTGGAAATATTGATTACAAAAGGATTTTATATCTTCTTGTGGATGTAGCTCATGGAATTCTTCTTCTTGTATCACTTTCAGAGAGGCAGATAGGTTCTTGACTATTGTGAAGATTTTCTCTTCCTCAGAGGCAGAGATCCCAACTATTGCTAGGATTTGAGAGAGTTCTGTTAAAATATTGATCATATTTGAGTTATTGTTGTTGGTTGATGGGTCTTGTTTCACACATGGATTAGTGTAGAAGGGGTTTCTTACAATGTCCATTTTTTTTAAACCCTAAAGAAATAAAAAGAAGAAAACTAAAATAAAATGTAAGAAAACCAATTATATAATCGAAGCGCCACCGTGCTACTAGGACCTTGCTATCACCAAGTTATCTGTTCACACAAGTTAGCTTCTCTTCTCATATATATAAAAAATGGCTAATGCTAATAAAATACAAATTCTAACTACTAAAAGGAAGAGGACAACCTAAATTTGGAGTAACCCCACTAAAGTGGATGCGTGGGATCTTCCCTCACGTATTACCGTCTTCTCTCCGCCCTTACGTCATCCTTACAATCACACCACATTTGCATGAAAAGAAACACACTTGCATGAAAGGAACACTCCAAGATTTGGATAAATAAAAGAAACCTACCTATGCTCTAATCCCTTTAGCACTTCCCCAACAACGGCGCCAAAATGTTTGTGCAATTATTTGCATAATATATTACCAAACATAAATTATCAACCGGGATTCATAATCAGTAGAGTTGATGCACTATATGTGCTGATAACAGATAGGTTCCTATGTTTTTTTACTATAGCTTAGATAAGAAAACCATCAATAACAAAATACTCTGTTTTCAAAGATAACACTCTTCACACAATTCAGAAATTAGAAAGCAAAACTTGCAATCATGCACTCAAAAGATTTTTCTCAGATAATGCCTTGTCCATTTACAAGCTCATGAAGTGGAAAGATGGACTTTGAATCTCTTATATGTAGCTACTATCCTTAACAACAACTAACACACAAATCTGGGCACACTTCAACAATACCAAAAGATAAATCTCATAGTAAAACGCTCAAGAAAACACTCAATTGAAAAGGCTCTTGCTCACATAACATATTTGTTCATTATAGGCTCATTAAAAGAAGAGATGAAATCAGATCTTGTTCCCTGTAGCAATTGAAAAAAATAATCAACAATTCACTCTTAAACAAAAAGAAATCATAACTCTATTCACTCCAATCAAACCTATGTAGTACGGAAAATTGTTAATATAATTGAGAGGCTTCATTCTATGGTGCATGAAGGTGAGAGATGAATTCTGATCTCATTTCCTATAACAACTCACTTCAAACTTGCAAGAAATTCTTATCTAATTCTGCACACTCTTCAAAATCAATTGATGCATCACAAACATAAATTTAATACAATCTTGCAATTTTGGAAATTACTTCGTTTCTACATAGGAAAAATAGTTTTTAATGAGATGTTCCATTTGATGGCTTATGTAATGAAAATGATGGACTCCCAACTATTCCTGTTATGCCACACTTTGCAATCAATTCTAATAGTGAAATAAAAAATGAAATTGAAACAACAAGTACAGAAAATAGAAATCTATGCTAATAATTTACAATGAGCTTACCAAGATGGATCGGTGGGCCCTTGCCGATGCCAACATGGACGCTTTTATATCAGCAGATGCTAAATTCTAAGAGACACACAAGATCCTTGAATTCAAACTTCCATTGATCTTCAACAAATGAATTTACAAAAGGAGTTGGTTCAGAAATCCAATTTCCAACATACTAATTTCTCTCCCTTGGCTTAGAGCCATCACTCAATTTATATGATTTTTACATTACAAATTTGGATCTAGTCAATCCATACAAATCAAAACCATTTTCCATCAATGGAGGTCGAGTATAACCAATTCTCTAATCAAGGAAATGTATTTCCCACGAATCTGGGCATGATCCTGGAATTTCTAGAAAATTGGCAAAGATTTAGGATGGATTGTTCCCCCTAAGATGGATCTCCACAGGTGTGCGATCGGGAGATTATGGCCTATGAGTCCACATGAAAACACATTTTTGGACAAAACCCATGTCCCCAAATTTTGATATTCATCGTCATCTGCCCAGAAATAGAGGATAAAATCCAGTACCAGAATGTTGGTACCGAAATCCTGTAAGTAGTTGTTTAGTACCAGAATACACACAGTCACAATCCTGAGTACCGGATTAGGCGCATGAATTGGTATCGGAATAGCATAGAGTGTGCGGTACTGGAATAGGTGGAGCTTTGGGTACCAGATCAAAACTGCTTAGGATTCAAATGATTAGGATCATACAAAATCAAACATTTAATCAAATTAACTCAAGAAAACTAAACAAACCATGCTTTAACCATAATTTACCTCTCCATGCACATGAACAAGGTCATTAAGTGTATTCATGGAGGAAAAAATCAATTTTATACTCATAACATAGGTAAAATTGACTCAGATAGAGGATAATATAGGGTAATAGAGGTGTCAATACTGAGACTCAACACTATGTCATAAACATATAAATCTCAAGGAAGTTTGAGTTCTTTAAGAATAACTATTTCTTATCAAGAATGAATAACTCCCTAGGGATAGCCCCTATATTCTACTTATACTAAGAGGTTACATCATTTATCCCTTAAATCACTCCTTGATTGAAGGGCTTGTGTCTCCGAGATCCATATAACCAGGTTCTTGGTGTCTTGAAGGCTTGGTAGACTTTGGAGGAGGATGAGGAGGCATAATCTCCCTTTCTCCTCATGCAATGTTGGAGTAGTAATCCCCCCTATATTAAAACTCCTTGAAGAATGGGTTAGTGTAGCATCTAGATATCCATAAAACCATGAAAGTAAGGTCTGAAATAAAATACAACACAGACTTTTATATCATTCAATGCACTCCATTCATCAATTAATTGCACAAAACCATATACTTATATAAATAATGGTCAAAGAGAGGTTTATGAGGTAAAAAATATGGTCAAAATGTATCAAAGATGGTACTTGTGATCTACAATGGAGTGTTGGGTATGTTTTATATTCTTTGCATGACCAAACATAGTGCCCATGTTGTGTCAGACATGCAAGGGTTAGGGGGCAATGCCCCCAAAAACAAAATTGTCGATTTTTGCGTCTATTTTTAATAGTTTTTTAGCACGTGATTTTTGCCAATGGTTTTCTAATTCTGGTTAAGGAATTAGGGTTGTTGACTAATTCGGGTCAATGTATTAGGGTTTTTGGATGTTGTGGGATCCTATATATATTATATTGTAAATAATGAAGATAAATGATAAATAGAATATTAGAGGTGTGGCTCTAAATAGGTTGTTGGTTTTCCTGGTTTGGGTTTCCAGGGTAAAAATATGCGTGTAATGTGTGTGTGTGTGCCATTGTATATTTTATGTTTTTATTAAGAATTATTTTGCAGTAATTTATTGTATAAGGTTAAAATCTACATTGAGAGGCCCATCAACAAGTGAATGGTTTGTTATACATCATTTTTTGGAATGGCATTGATTGAAACATTATCATGTAGTGATGAGGATATATCAACATGTATTTGAATCATTATGGAAGGATGCATATTATATCCATTTAATTTAGACGGAAAATAATATCTGAATGATTTCCAATAAACTATGGAATGTGAGGAAACAAATGGGATCAATCATTATGGAGGAACAAAGAGATGGTGAGTCATGACTAGGTTTGTAATGAAAAATTTGTCAGTGTTCCAAATATGGTGAGATTAATAGAATTCCAATCTTATGCATAATTGGGATCATAAGTAAGAAATAAATAGCATCCACAATATGCATATAATTTTAGTGTCTAGACAAGATAAGTGTGTGTAGTCAAGGACAATATTACACATATCTTTGGGACTATAGAAAGTTTATTGAGTGTGGAAAGCACAAGACACTTTGAGTGGAAACAAGTATTAAAGTGAAGGTAAGAGGAGTTGAAGAAATCAATATAGAGAGTAAATGGAGGCATTAATGTTATTTCAAAGGGAGAGGACGAAATTATGTCTTTATAGATCTACAAAGAATGGAAAATATAAGAAATGTAATAAATTTGAGAGTTCTTCTTACTTTATGATACCTAAACTCTTTGGCATATGCTCTTTATTCTATAGAATTGTTGGATAGTTGGTTTGGACAATTGGTTGTCATTGATGCCAAGCCTTAGATACTGATGTCAACCCTTGGAGAGGTCCAAAGATGTTAGAAAATTGATTGAATTTTGTATGATCGAGATTGATGGTGAGTTAGTTGGGTACATTTTATGTAGTCTACATGTATCCCTAGAGGTGTGGTTATGGGACCCAAAGTTGATTGAGGAATATGGATATGAAGGAGAGTGATATTTTAGGTAAGAATATCATGGATGGATAGTACACATTGTGCCATTTCCAGTGATATGTGGAATGCCAAATGGTTCCTCACAGTTAGGGAGATATGGCATTGTGAAGTTGGAAGCCCCGAAGAATGGTCAAGAAGTTCTAGTTGGTTACAAGTCAATGAATGAAAGGGTAAAGTAGTTGCAACAAGAGATATCTAGAAACCCTAAGTTTAAGGGAAGAGGTAGCCTTGCAAAAGTATAAATACCCCTCAAGGATTCATTCACATGCACAATCACATACATGCATTGAATATCTATCTTGTGAATGTTATGGTCTAGCATTGTGATCTTTTGGCTAGTTTGCGATGAAGAATTCCGAGGTAGCGAAGCGAGAGAAGTGCAAGATTTTCAGGATTGTAGAGAAGAGATGGAAAATATGAGGAAACCCTAATTAGGGTCACCCCCCCGAGTCAGACACTAAGTGTCCCATGAGACATCCCCATGGGTTGCCTAGAGTTCGTCACATGAGGACCTACGTGACAGAAGATCTTTGTCCTACAAATGACAAGACATAAGATATGCTCTTGGTGATCTTGGCATGAGTTTCATGCATATGAGAGTGGATCTGGTTTCGTGGATGAGACATTGATTGGTTGGATAGGTTGATGTTACAGTGACAGTGACAATGATAGTGGTAGTGACATTGGCAATGATTGTGGTAGTGACAATTGGTCTACACTTATATTTCAGGGTAGTTGGATGAGGAAAGGAAAGGGGGTTGTAGCCTCCTTCTAGTTGGTGCTGGAGAATCAGGGAGTTGGAGCTTCCTTCAGGTTGGAGCTTGAGAATTAGGTGGTTGCAGCCACCTTTCGTTTGGAGCCAGAGAACCCTGGGGGTTGTAGACTCCTTCTGGTCAGAGCCAGAGAATTCATGGAGTTGTAGCTTCCTTTAGGTTTGATCCTATAAATAGGGGGTTGCATCCTCCTTCCAATTTCATTTGGAGAATTGGGAGGTTGGTGCTTCCTATGAATGAATTCTTGATATATATAAGAAAGCATTTTGTGGTTTTCTCCCATTTGGGTTTCCACGTAAATACTGATGTATTGTGTTCTTGATGTGATGTTGATGGGATGTTGCTTATGATTACATTCTTATGATATATATATCAATTGAAATCATAGATGATACATTGATGATAATCTGTTGAACAATGTTGATAAAGTGAAATAATATATATTGTGGTTAAAAGTGGTATAAAGTACTCATACTGATTCACCCCCCCCCCTCTTAGTATTCCAACAAGAATAAGGGATGGTAATAGATTTTATTGGTTAATTATTATTGATCGATCAATTCAACCTATTTATATGGGTGAATTGGAAATTCTATAGGGTGATTTTTGAAGTTTAACAAAAGTTGGATATTCAAGGGCATCATCACCTTTGCCTACATTTCTGTAGACATTGATTTGAGTTAGATACTCTGATAGAAAATTGTTTTAATTATAATGATTCTCATTGGGTCAAGGATTTGGATTATGTCAATTGATGTAGGAGAATCGCCAGTAAAGCACATGCGTGGAAGACAATTGGGCACACATTTTGAAATATTTTGAATTTCAATTTGATCAATGCATTAATGAGATCTCTGACAAAATTTTTGAGTTATAAATGTCTTTAAATGTTTGAAGGCTGAACCATCATGAAAAGTTTATGGGGGAATGTATTTTGGTTTATGGATCAAATCTCAGTACATATATGGAGCTGTGCTCTTATCTATCTGATGCAATATTTATTGTAATAGGCGTTAAGTAGTCAATATCTTTTAATTCCATTTAAGATAGCATAGAGTAGTTGGAGTGAATGATCGAAGAGTGTCTCTTTGTATAAATCTTTGTAATATTGCCCAGTAGTGTTTGCTGAGATGTTTTTGAATATAGTATGTGTAGATTTCCATTGTAAGCTAAGAGTCGAGAGATGCAGATAAACTTGTATGAATGTATGTAAGTTTTAGTTAGATGAATATAACATTGATATTGTCCCAAATGTGTGTCTGGGTATATCTATCTGAATGAATGATAGAGTTTCTGTTATTTCCTAGTTCTCTATTATTTGCATTTTATTTCTTGAATGTATGAGTTATTGTGGAAAATAGATAAGTCCCAGGTATATTTTCTGTGAGCGGGTGCAAGGTGTGCATAGTCTCCACAAGGAGTGTGTGACTGAGTCTGTTTCGACTCTAAAGCTCAGGAAAGATAGTGGAATTTATAAAAATGCTAGTAGTGCATTGAATTCTGCAAGGAGTGCATAATAAATTTTTTCAAACTTGAAAGCTCAGGAAGGACAACATGATACAATCACAAGAGAGTTAAAAGTGGTTGGAGAATAGTCGCAAGGAGTGTGAGCTCATTCTCAGAGTGAGTTAGAAGAGAAGTCTGTTGAAAAGTGTGCACAGACCAAAAATCTGACTAAGGGTCGAAGAGATTGTTCAGGGGAACAACTCAAAGAAGAAAATCTTAGGAGGGAGAGCAGTGAAAATCTTCAAGGAGAGGAATCCTTGAATTTCTCGTAAAAAATGGTGAGTGCGAGATTCATTCTCAGGAAGAGAAGAAAGATTCCAGACCGTTAGATCTGGTTAAGAGGCACATAAGATAGTTGCGAAGTATTTCGATATTTCTTATTTTGGCAAGTCAAAAACTTGACGAAGATAGATATCGAAGTTTGAAGTCATGACTATATCCTGACCGTTGATCGTAGGAGAACACGTGGCAACGAGATTCAAGAGTTCACAAATCGGGATATTGGAGGTTGTGGGCGAAAGGCCTAGAGTTTCATGAGTCATGAAGCCCAAACAATTGTGGGGCCGAAATATCCGAGGAGACGCATGGCATGAGTTCATAGATTCGGAGATGAGTGCTTCGAGAAGGAGTGAAGAAAGGATTCGGGAATCCCCGAAGTCTTAATTGCGAAGGGATAAGTCCACAGTCGTAGTCGTGGTCACTTGTAGAAGAGGTCTGTGTGTGTGTGTGGGTAAGTTAATTTTGGGTACCACAGGGACCCAAGGAGTCACTCCAACTCAATACTTTAACAATAAAAGACTAGGAGGTCACACCAAGTGGTATCAAAGAAGAATACAAAATTGACTTCTGTAGAGAGCGAGATAAATGTCAGCACAATGTCACCTAGAAGACGTGTTGATCCACCTGTAGCCAACTGAGCTATGGAAATGAATATGAGAGAATTGTGTGTGAGGCTAGATGCCATGGAAACATCACAAAGGAGAGTGCCTGATGCTAGAGACGTCAACGAGGTAGAAATAAAAAATGTAGAAGTCGAAGCAGAATTTGTAGCTCAGGATGCTGCGAAAGAACGCTTGTTGAGAGCGGTTATCAAATTGGGTGCTAGAGAGAATATTGACATCCCGATGTATGAAGGAAATCTAGAAACAGAGGAATTGCTTGACTGGATTCGAGTAATGGACAAGTATTTCGACTATGAGGATGTTGAAGAGGAGAAAAAGGTAATACATGTTGTCACTAGGATGAAAGGAGATGCATCGTTGTGGTGGGATGAACTGCAGGTCGACAGAAGGAGAAAAGGAAAGAAAAAGATAAAGAGTTGGGATCGAATGGTATCCAAGTTGAAGGAGAAATTCATGCCCAAGGATTACCATATAAATCTATTCAGGAGGATGCAGAACCTGAGACAGATAGGATTGACTGTGAAGGAGTACACATAAGAGTTCTATAAATTAAACATTAGAGATAGAAAAAGAGAGAGAGACGAGGAGAAGGTTTCCAGATACATTAATGTCCTAAGGTATGAAATTCAGGATGAACTCAGTATGATGAAAGTTAGGACTATATAGGACACATATCAAATGACACTAAAAGCATAAGAGAAGTTGGCTAGAAAGAAGAGTCAGCAGAACAAAGGTCGAATCTCGAACAGAGGCAAAGGAGTTGCCTAGGAGAAAACACAAAATCCCAGAGACGAGGCAGAGAAGCCACATAGTCACTCTGAGAAAGGAGGAAGTTCTCACAGAAGACAGAGTGGTAGTAGAAGTTCTTTTCCATAGGTAGAGGAAGAGGCAGAGGAGGATAAGTGAGGTGTTATGCCTACAGAAAGACATGACATATGTCTTGGGATTGCCTCGAGAGAAAGAAAGGAGGTGAAGATCACATCTCAGAAGCGCATAAGCAAGATGCTGAGGCATAAGGTGTTGTAACAACCTCCAATTTCATCACGACATCAAGCCTCACATATCAAGTGCAAGATTTTTTTTTTGTGTGTGTGTGCGTGTGTACAAGGGTAAATAAGACATTATACTCTGTGTCGCAACATGATGATGAACATGATGCATGAAACTGTGACAACTATATAACGAATTAATATGCACATCAAGCATCTGGAAGCAATGAACACCAATCAACCGACAACAAAAAGACTGACTACCTGCCCGTCCTACCCTACAATGGTTAGGACCTCCAGGACACATAAGAAATGCTCAAGCCTAGGTTCCCATCGATTTTGACCATTTAAGGTCTCAAGGCTAGCGACTGTTCTGCAGAACAAGGAGGTGTCTACATCCTGCCCGACACAAGCAGACCAAACCCAATATGCTAAGTCAACAACATCAATGAAGTTCAATGCGCGATAGTGTTCTATGAATCAATCACACATCACATAAATTTCAAGGTGCAAGAGAATTTGATTACTAAATCCATCATAAAACAACACAAGTTTGTGCACAAATTCTACTATAAACTTACAATTCAATCATACGTCGGCATCTCCTAATGGCGTAAGAGTAACCTACTTGATTTTAAAAGCACTAAGAGAATAATTACACAATCAACCATGCTTCTCATTTATTCATGAAACAATTCAACTATCGAAATAATTCAAGGCGCAAGTGAATTAGGAGCTACATAACCATGACTCCAGCATTTCTCCATTTAAACTTTAATCATTATACATTCCAAATGGGGCATTCCATTTTATCCAAATTTCAACCTACTAGCCATTAACATTAATTGAAACATTACCAAAATAAAGTAGTCTTGTTATGATTAAACACTAACTAAAACAAAATAGCTTGTTGTTATGAAACATTAGATTGATTGTTGTTATTAAACACTAACTAGAACAAGGTAGATTGTTGTTGAGCTTGTAGCATTGGTAACATATATCTAAGCATTAAAATGATATTTCATCAAATATTTAAGTGTTGAAATCGAATCTAAGTAACCTTAAGTATATTCTAACATAATCTGCATTAACCATTTAACTAATATATATACATGCTATCAATTCCCATATAAGATTCTAACACAATCTGCATTAACAATTTAACTAATAGATACACATGCTACCAATTCCCATATACGATTCTAACACTGTAACAATAATACTTTATGAGCGCTATCTAACAGTAAAAGCAATATTAAAACCAACTTGTTGACTCTTACACTTGTTGTCCGCAAAGTACCCATGAGGAGAGATATAAGGAAATTTAAACCAAGGGTGTAATCAAGGATACTGTCATCACGACTACAGTCCCTTCCAGGATAAAGGAGTGATCTGTAATTAAGGCGATATAGTCCATTCGACTACAACGCTCAGTCAACCCTTAAGGAAAACGTGTACAATGAACCACCCAACACAGTCTAGCATCCAGGGGCTAAGCATAGTCACAGTTTAAAGGCATTTCACAGTCTATTACTGCCCACTCAATCACATTTCGATGGGATATTCGTGGTCCATTTAAGTCATCATACAGTCATCAGGTTGGCAGCATAAATAGTGGGCATGTACAACAATTTTAGACTTTCGATTTTAAAATCAATCATGGTCATTCAATCCACCAATAGCAATCCAAATAAATACGGTGACCCAAAAACTGGTCATAAAAATTCTTCCATAACTATTGCTATCACAAAAGTTGCCATAAAACTTCCATGAAAATTTCTACCAATCACATCATGAAAATACTACCAGTCTACAATAACGTTCGTGACCAGACCTGAATAACGTTCGTCATGGTCTACATCTCTAGTAACTTCACAGTCACACAATACGCCTACATCCGTGATCAATGCATTAAGTTGGCAGGGTGGGTGAATTTCAAGCCTCGTTGTGTGAAACATTGTGGGAGCAATGTTTAAGGTTGTGGCCACATCATGTAAATGTTGTTAAATGATAACGCTGCTTCCAGTTATATCACTTTCCTAATAAGCCAATAAAGCGCTAACCAGGAATGCTATCAAGAACTGTGTGCATCACTGAGTATTCATTATATGGCATAAACACGGTGTGATCAGTAATATCACTGTGTGTAACGTGTATGTGAACAATGATATCACTGTGTGAACAGAGAAGGGAGAAAATTCAAAGCAAGGACCAATCGTGTCTGAAACCAACATCCACTCAAGAATAATCCACTACAATCATTAAAAATCATGATGGGTAGTAATTCGGGGGTAAAGCGAATAGTAGTGGGTTAATCGCAAGGTGAAAACCGTCAACAGTCAAGAGAGCAGGGGTTAAGCACATGAGAAAATGAAATAATAAATAAAAGAACGAGAGTAAACGCCATGGATCCATGGGAACGAGAAAAATATGGCCATGGTAAAATGGTGTTCAGATAGAGAGAAGTCGACAGTAAAAGGGTTAATACACATAGTTTAAATTGGCCCATTATCAATAATGAACATGCAGAGAAAAAAAAATCGCCAGCAATGATAATTACATAGTCAATTTAGCCTTTTAGGTGATGAATACGCATAGCTAGATTTAACAACTATCCACATTACAATCGCTGAAGATATAAACATATATTTTTATTAATTTATTTTCTTTTCTTTCAACCAATGTCGAATTACCACAGCAGAGATAATGGTTCCATCAGTTACAGAATTTCAATTGCAGAAGTAAGGTAAACCAACCAATCTATCTAGAACCCAACACAGATGAAGTTAAATACTCTTTACATCTTAGAATACCAATATAAAACACTGACAACAGTAAGAGAATGCCAGATCCAAAGGATAACTTATCGAAGGGATCACATGAGTTCTATCAGTCGAGGCATTGAAATAAACAACAAGGAAGCCAAATAATCCAAAAGCCAAGGCCATATTGAAGGACGTAAGTCAACAAGAAGGCAAGGACATCCATAGAGGTAGATGGCTAAAGGTTCACCTTCGCTTCACCATCCTCACATAGAAAAGCAGGGCGTTGAGATCCATAGGTCTTTTAACGCTAAGGTGATGACCGTAGATCAGGCTCCTGGCTGACTGCTCAGGCGAGGACTGGTGAGCTAGGGATGAAGGATAACAACCTCAAGGTCACAATCAACACACAGGGTGGTCACGACATGCGGGAATATGAAGGTCATGGAAATCAATCAACCAATCATTCAGCTAGGCTATAAAAATTTCAGTCATGAAACTAGACAATCAGTTTACCTACTCAATACACATGTAGATCTAAATCATACATCCTACAACATTCTATCATTCAACCGAAAAAGTGTATTGTTTCTTGTTCATATGCTCTGAGTGTTTTCTGCGTGCTTTGTGCAACTCCCGCTCACCGACCGTCGAGACTACACTAGTACCTCCTAGCCAACGCTAGGGGTACTCTTCTTCCCCCTTAGCCCCCCGAGCCGCAAAGGGGCCACACACACTAGCCAAAGGTTTCTTCTAGCTCCCATCTCGCCTCACAAGTCTGAGCTACCACTCCTCTCCAAGTTGGGTATCCCAACTCCCCAAAAGTAAATCAGTCAAGTCGATATTTCTGCAGCGTAGCATTATGCAAACAGAAGATGATCCTTCATCCTTCTCCTTCCTTCAATTTATAGAGTTTCGAACTTATTTTCTTTCCTAAATTCTCATTTAATTAAAGTTTTAAAAATAAATTTCCTAAAATTTCCTCTCCGTACAAGTGTCGCCCATCCCCTTCATTCCTGCATTAATTAATTTCTTTAATTAAGTAATTATCTTTATTTCCCTCACCCACCTAGAGTTACTCCTAGAATCACTCCTAGGTGTCCCTAAATTCCCTTACAGGTTTTAAAGGCTTTCCCTATTATGAAATTACTAATTCGGTTTAAAATTAGAAAGCTCTTAAATGTAGATTCTTTACTAAGTTGACTTCCCTCTTTTTCCCTTAAGTTCCCCTTTTTCCTTTTTATGTTACCTCTTTTCCCTAGTTTCCTATTTTTGATTTTCCCTCTTTCCCCTTTTACTTAGTGTTCGTGCTCGAATCGTCGCCGGGTGAGCAAGAATGGGAGCACTAGCATGCCCTGTTGGGCTCAGCAGGGCAGAACAGGTTTGCTGTGGATCAAAATGGGTTAACAGAGAATAGAAAACCAAACGAAATAAAATCTA
>ML791918.1:685487-697005 GCA_009831015.1 Picea engelmannii
TTCACAAGTTTTGTTTTTACTGTAAAGTGAAATTCTAAATAAAAAAATACTTTTATATGTCAGAAGTTGAATAACTTGTGAAAATACAGTTTTTTTTGTCATAAAACAAGCAAAAGTGTAACCCACCTTCATGATTTCACCCTAAAAGATCATATGAGAAAAATGGAGTTCAATAAACAAAAATTAAGAAACATTTCCTTTATCTTATAAATCTAAGCAGCTTGGAGGTTGGTTAGTGAGTCATTATGTTAGAGGTGTTAGATTGTGGTTAGCCAAAGGTTGCATTGTGTGAATTAAGTTAGTATGCTATTGTTGTATGAATATTTAGCATTTTGGTTGGATAACATTGGGTGTCATGAGTAGATAACTTGGAGCTTGTGGTTTATTGTGGATATTGGAGATGGTGAATCATTGGTGAGTGTATGCCTAGAGTCAATAACTAAACAAACTCCCTAACTCAAGGGTGGTTGGGAGGATTAAGAGACCATTTCACTACACTAGTGTGATTCATATAAGTGCATGTCTTGATTTGACCAGTAATCACATTGATCTTCATATATGATATGAATCTTTCACGGTTTAATCATTTGATTGATTTGATTAGTTATATGATTGGTCATGTTATCTTGTGTAATGATCATGTGAACGGATGGTTAAATAAAATAGGTTAGTTGCACATATCTCATGATTTGATCTTATATTTGGATCCATGACAATTATTAAAATTAGGGGTTTTATAGTATTTAAAGACCTTATACTATTTGATTTTGAATTTTCAAATTATCGACTATTAAAGTTTTGGAGAGGCCTCATGTTGAGGGTTGTTACAATGCAATATAAGAACAGACCGTGTTCAACATCATGAACCTTTGGGATAGTAAGATAGAGTAACATTAGGTATTGAACAAGTAAGTACACTACCCCTCCTTGTATGTGCATCGAAATATCATCACAATGTTTGGTTAAATGGTTAATCAATGTATCTCTAATACTTATTAAGCCTAAATCTATAAATTTGCATGGATATAATAAGAGTTAAGTTAAGATTAAATATAAAACATATGCCTTACCCGACTATCCCCTTTTGTAAATAATACTAGTTTAGCTTGAGTAAGTTCAAGAAATTTACAATATTAAAATATGTGGCATCCTTTAGTAAAGTTAGAGGCATGTGTTTTTTATTCGTAAGATTACTGTGTTTGTTTAATTTATTTATTTATTCGACAAAATGTCCTCCAGAGGGATTGAACTACTTCAGAGTTCGAATATCCCGGAGTCTTGAATCTCCAAAGTTCTGGAGTAAATGATATATGTCCATCTCAACGTCCAAATTAAAATGAGATTGTTGATCTTGATAACTGATTAAGCACATGTTTGGATTAACGCCTAGCCATTGTCTCTGGTCATATGAAATAGAGGCCCCAAAGTGTTTATGTGTGAAATTTAACACACAGAGTAAGAATTTTATCTCGTTCAAGAAGGAACATTGAACCATATAGTGTATGGACTTTGTCATGATTTATATTAAGTAATCCAATACTTGTAATACATTAAAGAGATAATAAAAAATCTTAGATTTGATCAATTTAAATTGAGAATGAAATAAAGATGCATGGGATCGAGTTAAACGAAATTGATCCATATATGCGATCGATTTATGAAAATCCCTCTCACTAAATTGAAAATCTTTCACGATAATGTATGAATAATAATGGAGGAAAAACAAAAGTTATTATTGTTAATTTAAATGAAGAGGTGCAATGGTTCAAACAAAGGGACACAATGCTTCATAGCTCACACCAGTTGGGAAAATACATAAGCAAGAAAGAACGATGAAGAAGAATGTGTCTCTGTAGTCCAGATCAGAAGATCAAAGAAGAAACAAAGTCCAAGAAGAACCAATGATACTTATGTTGTGAGGATGGAAGGGAGGAGCACAAAAGGATTCATATCCTTTACTAAGTAAAGTGTGAGTTAAGGGATTTAGTGCTTCATAGGGTTGGTGCCCTAAAGTTAAGGGAGTTGGTGCTTCTTAGGGTTGGCTCCCTAAAAAAAAGGGAGTTGGTGCTTCCTAGGGTTGGTTCCCTAATGATAAGGGAATTGGTTCTTCCTAGGGTTGGTGCCCTAAAAACAAGGGAGTTGGTGTTTCCTAGGGTTGTTTCCCTAGGGAGTTGGTGCCCTGAAGAAGGGGATTTGTGTCTCCTAGAGTTGGTCTCTGAAAAGGATTGGTTTCCATCACTATTATTTATATAACATTGTAATTCTTGTTAATTATATTTATATAATTAATTTAATTACAAGTTCATTGTTGATCTATTATGGCGATTCATAAAATAAAAAAGTAATTGCTAATTGTTTAAAAAGGGTAATATTGATTCACCTCCCCTCTCAATATTTCCAACAAATTCCTTAGAACCCCAGTCTGATATATTCTGGTTTGTCAAATAAATCTATGGATCCACTCTGCTAACACATTCGGGAAGTCAACGAAGACAATTTCATGCAAATTTGTAAAAACATACCTTTGTAACCATTCCTCTGCAATGATCTGTGGATTATGATTCTTATCTACTACAAAATTGATCTCCTTATTATTCAACCATTCTCCGATCTCCTCCCTAGCAGGCCTCCACATCCCCATCATTCGTAGATCCGGATCTCGACAACAGAACCATTTGTTGGTGTGTGGTGGGAAAACCCTCGATTAACCATTAATTCACCAACAAATCCCAAGATACTAGCCCTTTCTGTATCACCCGCAAGTAGGTGAAGTATCACTCGAAGTACCTATGGTCACTGCATGAATCGGGTTTTTACAATCTTGGGGGAATATGAGGCATTCGTTCCTTACTGTTTACTTAACATTCATTCATATGTTCTGTGCGTGAAACCATATCAATATTACAATCTATAATAGATTCATTTAACCATTCATCATACACATAGAACCATTTAATAGATCTAACATATTAACCATTCATCATAGGTGCACATTAAATAGAATAAGCAAACACATCATAACAACATCTAGATTACAACACAAGGATTAATGTGGTTCACCCCAAATTGGGCTACATCCACAACAGATGGATTCTTATTCATTCATTCATAATCTCCATTACATTCATGCACACTGCACTCATACATAAATATTCAGTAAAAAACTAAACTCACCCAAGTCGTTCTATGTTGCAGTTCACACATACTTCTCTATTGATCTTGAGCTCAACTCATACTCGAAAACTCAACGAAACAGTCAACAATATGAATCATTAGACAACTCCTCAACTCTCTCTTATGTTTTTCCATTCCATACCACTTTCTACCCAAACCCCATTACATATTTATAGTTTTACAATAGGGCTTAACCTGTTACAATGAGGACAAAATGTCCCAAAATTCCTAACTAACTTCCACCTCTTGCACGGTAACTACTTAAAATGCACTAACCGCTTTCCGCGCACACTACTCCTTTTCCAAAATGTCACATAATCTGCTTCTATGTGATTCCCAAAACTTATTTAAAATATCCCGCTCCAACACTCTCATTTTGAAGTAGCAATCAACAATCTAAATATAGTCATGTAAAAAAAATCAAGCCTTCGTATTCATATTATTTCAACTTAACCCTTCAAGCAGATGAACCATCCACTTGATTCAAACAATTCAAATTTAGAACATGATATAGTCCCTTCAACTAGTTTTGAGGAAATTAAAAAGCTAGTTTCATTAGAGTCTCCACAAGCTAAGTAAAAAAACATTTGAAAGAAAAAAGTGTAGAAAATTCCATTGATTCTTGTTCAAGATCCTTAGTGAGAAGACACAACCTCTTATATCACACATATAAATAAGGTTTAACAATCAAATGGGTTAGATCAATCAAGTGGGTTAACTCAATTGGTTTGAATGGATTATTTTAAGGTGGAGCTCCTCATGAGGTCTTTGATTCTAATATATCCAAGGTTGAAGTACGATTGGGTCCCATTGGATTACCAACTTCTATTTGTATATTTTAAACTTGTGCAATATTTACTGCAAACATATTTTCAGTAAAAGAACAAAAATAATGGCAAATACAAAGAATACACAAAGATTTTTCCCATGGAAACCCAAACTGAGAAAACCAATGTATTTTATATTCATTCATAGTGATACATTGTTTACAATACAATATACATATAGGAGCCAGCGGCATCCAAAACCCCAACCCAATGACCTAGATTATTCAACAACCCTAATTCCTTAACCGGAAATAGAAAAAAATCGACAAAAAACCATGTGCCAAAAAACCATGTAAATATGTGACACATTTTCCGAGGCAAAAAATAATAATTTTGGGGGGCGCTGCCCTCGAACCTCCATGCGGGGGGCTTTACCCCCGTGCACCCCCCAAGGGGGGGCCTAGCGCCACCCCCTCTAACCCCCCCACGCACTCGGTGCAATGCACATACACTACTTCGCGTGCAAAGAATATAACACATACCCAACACTATTCTGGTTAGTAATTGAATTTCCTTGCATCCAAATATTCTAGGGAAGAGTAGGGAGCCCATGAAGTTTTCCTTGGAAATGTGTGTGTGTCTATATTATGGTTAGCAATTAAACTACCCTACATCAAATATTATAAAGAAGAAAAGGAATCCCACGAAACTTTAATTGGAAATTTGTGTATATCAAAAGAAAATGATATATCTTTTATTCTCAATAAAAAAAAATGCATCTCATACTACTCCTATTCCTACTATTATAGGATAAACCATGGTATCATATATAATTTTGTATAGGATAAACCATGGTACCATATATAATTTTGTATGTATGCGTTTGTTTTCCAAAGAAAATTTATATATCCTATTTGAATAAAAAAATACATTTCATACCATTCCTATTATTATAAGATAAAGAATAATATCAAATATAATCACCGTCATAAGATCTAAGACTATCCATAAAGTTTGAACATCATGATCTTAATGATCCATGTCTAAGTATATAAAGTCCGTAAATATTTTCAATAAAAAATATCAAAATACATGTTTTTATTTATATCTCATAATTTTAAATAAAACAAATCAAAATACATGTTTTTTTTTTTTGTCTCTGTACATATCAATCAAAATAAAAAGTTAAAACGAATATCAATAACATGGTATTTAAATAAAAACAATTCATGTTCAATTTATTAAATGTAATTTCACTAAACGTGTGGAAAACCATACAAATTTTTTATTAACATTAGCTTCACTCCCAATTCCTTTTTTTCAAACAGTTTAAATTATTTTCATAATTCACTCACTTCATCATTTTTCTCTCATTCTCAATCTTTTGTGAATACGATGTTTATTTTCTTTAAAAGAATGTTCTTCTTCTTGAATTTCCTTAAGAGCATCCATGGCATCCTTTCCAACTTTATGTTGACACAAAATATTTTCTGTAATAACATCTTCATGTTCATCATCACTCATAAAATATGAAGTTATATTTGTTCTTGAATCTAGTTCATTCATCTTTAGTTTTAGGTTTAGTTCATCCATTAATTCTTTACTAGACAAAGAAGAAGTACTTTCAATTTTTTCGTCTGAATCATGCGTTAATTTTTTTTTATCAAATGGCCTGATAGAATTCTCTACATTAACCAATTTCCTTGGAGGATTCTCTACTTCATTAGATGGCTTATCCATCAATTCAACTTCAACTAATTGCCCTAGAGGATTCTCTACTTCATTATATGGCCTATTCATGAATTCAATTTCAACCATTGGCCCTTGAGGATTCTCTACTTCATTAGATAGCCTATCCATCATTTCTACTTCATTTGAAGTCTCCTTGAAAGATGAAGAACCAGAAGAATATTGAGAGCTTTGCATTGAATGATCTATATCCATCATTTCTACTTCATTTGAAGTCCCCTTGACAGAGGAAGAACCAAAAGAATATTGAGAGCTTTGCATTGAATGATCTTTATCCATCATTTCTACTTCATTTAAAGTCTCCTTGAAAGATGAAGAACAAGAATAATATCGAGAGCTTTGCATTGAATGATCATCTATTGACACCAGGTCCACTTTTAATTTCTCTTTGTTCACCTTCTCTTCTACTTCAGTCAATGGACCTTCTACATGCAAAGAATAAGCCCCTAAAGAGTTCCACAAGGGATCACCCTTTCCTCCATTAAAATCATCATCCCACTTTACTTTTTTTCCTGAACTCTCAACATAATCTACATCATCATCCCACTTTACTTTTTTCCCTGAACTCTCAACATAATCTACATCATCATCCCACTTTACTTTTTTTCCTGAACTCTCAACATAATCTACTTCATCATCCCACTTTACTTTTCTCATTGGGCTCTCAACACTCTCTATGTCATCATCATTGCAATTAATTTTTTCCATTGTCTCCTCAACATGAATTTCTTCCTCCGAAAGATTATCCAAATCTACTTCCTGAGAAAGATTTTTCAACTCGGCCACATTCAATTGCTCTTCTTCAATCATTGACCCTCCTATATGTGGTGAATGAACAACCTGAGAGTTCTGGGTTGAATGATCACTTTGATTTACTTCATTCAAAAGATCTTCCCACTCTGCTCCATCTAAATCCTCAACATCCCACTTGAATTCATTTAATGGCCTTCGAACATGCAACTGTTCTCCAACAACCAAGGAATGATTCCCTTTGACACTCAAAGAACATCCTTCTTTGACACCTGGAAAATTTTCCATTTTAACATCGGATGAATTTTGCACTCTGTCACTTCGAAATTGTCTCAGTTTGAGAATGGAAGAATGTTGCTTGTCACCATTGGAAGATTGTCGCATCTCACCTCTGGAAGAATGTTGCTTGTCACCATTGGAAGATTGTCACATCTCACCTCTGGAAGAATGTTGCTTGTCACCATTGGAAGGTTGTCGCATTTCACCTCTGGAAGAATGTCGTTCTTTGACAGCCAACGAGCATTTTTCTCCAATACTTGGAAGATGTTGCATTTTAACATCGAAGGAACGTCGCTCTGTGACATCCAAAGGATGTCCTTCTCCGACAATTGGAAAACGTTGCATTTGGCTATTAGAGGAACTTCGCTCTGCGACATCCAAAGAACGTCGCTCCGTGACACCCAAAGGATGTCGTTCTCCGACAATTGGAAAACGTTGCATTTGGTTATCAGAGGAACTTCGCTCTCCGACATCCAAAGAACGTCCTTCTCTCACACTCGGAAGAAGTTGCATCTCAACACTGGGAGAACGTTGCTCTCCGACACTCGGAGAATGTCGGCGTTGAGACTTGGGCTGAGAGGCTTCTTCCTCTCCATCTTCTCTTTTTCTCTTTTCATTTTTGGGTCTCTGACTGTAGAATTGTTTGCATTGCTCTTTGAAGTATGCGAGCTTGCTGGAAGGGAAATATCCAGCGGTTTTGAAATAGTTCAAATGCCGTTTGGTTAGGTAGAAGTAATGGACGTCCATGGGAACGAGGTTAGAGAGAGTGAAGCAGAGTTTCACAAGCCATGAAAGGGCATAGGAGGGTTGAAGAACAAAGACAGAGAGCACAGGTCCGTTTGCATGGCTTTCTGCCTCCTGCTGAATCTTCCAGAGCATGGAATTAATCTCCTCATTGGGAGCAGTAATGAACATGATATTTACCCATCCTTGCCTTCCCAATATCCAAATTGTCTCCTGATGATTTATAGGATAATTCCTTTCCCCTTTAGGTGCAGCTCCGAATGCCCTGATTAATTTCTCAGACCCTTCTATTGTCTTCCAAAGCGTTTTCATCTCCTTTGTCTCATGCCCTTCCAACGCGTGACATTTCCTCAGTTGAATATCTTCCATGGTCTCATACCCTTCCAACGCGTGACAATTCCTCAGTTGGATATCTTCCATTATAGAGTATTAATCTCTCAAAGGATTAATACATGAAATAATTGCTGATTAAGTGGAGAGGTTCATTCTACAGTCCAGTATTAGGTCGAATGCTGATTACAGTATTAGGTCGAATGCTGATTACATTGACAGGTTCATTCTACGGCTCAGTATTAGGTTCATTCTATAGCCCAGTATTAGGTCGAATGTTAGTAATTTGCTAATTAAGTTGAGAGGTTCATTTTACAGCTCAGTATTAAGTTGAATGCTCGTAAATTGGTGATTACGCCCAGAAGTTCATTCTACAACCCAATATTAAATTGAATGTTGGTAAATTGCTGATTAAGTCTGAGAGGTTCATTCTACAACCCAGTATTAGATCGAATGCTGGTAGATTAATGTACATGATTATATATATATAGAGAACATTGGCTAGAAACGGACGGACGCAATGCTTGAAATCCATGAACGCTAAATCTCCGTTAATTATGATCCAAAACCAATACTCAATTAGAATAAGCTGATCTACTGTTATGATTGCTACAGGAGATTGCGCGAACATGTGTAACGAAGTCGTCTAAGAGTGATGAAATTCGCAGGTGTAAGCAAATCTGTGAATCGCGAGATCAAAACGTTGGGAATGGTAAAGCTTCCACCTCTAAGACGTCTAACCATGATCCTCAAACTTCTTCTCAAACTCGCAAAGATGGTTGGAGGTGTTTTGTACAATTAAATAGAATGGGTGAAGGCTTGATTAAACAATTCATTCCTAAAAAATTAGTTAGAGATTCCATTGGTGCATGGCGACCTATCACGTTATTCTATTCTTGATACACTCTTAATAGTATGTGGGAGTGCAAACTCTTTTACTTGAAATTGATTTTGATAAGGCCTATGGTAGGATTGATTGGTGTTTCTTATTTGTTGGTGCCTTAGGATACCTGCTTGATGTTTCTATATTCAAGCTTAGATTATGGGTGTGTTTGTTTTAGGGGGAGTGAAGTGATCAATAACCACTTTGCTAATGATTCTCTCCTCTCACTTGATTTATCACATTGTTCGGTTTTATTTGTGCATTAGATTGTTTGGACACATTCTACATTGCAACCATGGTAGTGGTAAGTGATTCTAAAACCAACTATTGGCATAATGGAATTGAAGATAAATAAAATTGTTGAGGTGATTATGTCATCTCTTGTGGGATGGGGTTATCTTTTACTACTTGGGAATTCCCTTTGGTTGACCTTTCTCTTTCTTCTAGGTAGGATTGGAGTTTACAGAAACTTCAACATATGTTTTAAAATGAATATTTAGATACCTTCCCTTTGTTGGAAAACTTACTAAGATTCTTCATGCTCTTCATATTTATTATGTACTTCTTGTTGGTTCCCATTAGCTTCACATTTCAATTGGTTGGAAAAAACACTTATAAGCTTCTTATGGTCTAAGTTTGGAGGTGAACATTTGGCCCCATCAATACCTTGGAGTGTCTACACTCAATTAAACGAAAATGGTGGATTGGGACTTTATTGATACCATGCTTCAAGGAGTTATCCTTTCAGTCAAATGGATTGTAAGGTGTCTCTTTGGTGAAAAACCCTAAAAAATATTGCTTAGACATAGAATTTGTAATTTGGGATACATGAAAACATGATTGGATGTCATTTTATGCTTTGTGATATTGTTTCATCCCCGCAAAACTTCAAAATTAATGGCTCTCTTGTTTTACAAAGTATCTTGAAGCTTGGAAGAAGGTAGCTCCAATACTTTCTTGGAACTAGTATAGTCTTTGTAGAGGATTGGATTTGGCTTGTTATTTAGCTTGGACTTGGAAATACCAACATTCCACTTTATCTCATTCAAACATGTTCCTCCCTAAAATACTTTCTAAGAAAGGGTTTTTTTATATGGAGAGATATTTGGGATGAGGGTACTGCATGGCACTCTCTTTTGCGAGGATATGTCTTGACATATTTTGTTCATTTGGATATCTAGGGTATTCAACAAATGATTATGGCTGATGAGATCTTTAATCATAACATGTTTACTCCAAGGCCTATTTGGAAGATTGGAGGTGGAGGCATGATAAACCTTTTAGTGTCTACTAACCTAACAAGATTTACGTATATTATAGTAACGAGATCCCTATCTAGGAGAAGTTAAATAAACTATGTGAAGTTTCATACCAGGAAGCTAATTGATTCTGCAAAGTGTGGTCCTCTAGGCTCTCTTATAGGCTACATATTTTTGCATGACTTCTTATCTCCCAAGAATTCCATTTCAAGGACTGGATCTCATGATTAGGATTCATTGATGAATCTTGTCCACATTATGGTTCAGTTGAAAATATCCAATGCCTGTTTTTGAATTGTTTTGTTGCCCACAAGTTTTAGGATTTGTATGGTCTTCCTAGATTCATATGCTCTTCAATAAGATACATTAGAGAGAATCTCCATTAGGTGATGTTGGATCCATGCGTCTTTACCATTTTAGAGGAGTTTGGAACTCTATTTGTGTTGTACTATGTTTTCATTGATTTCAAAGGACTGATGGAAAAGGGTTGATGTCAAGTGGTGTCATAGTGATCTGTTGTCATTGATGTCAAGGTTGATATCAAAGGAAGTTGTATCATTGATGTCATGTCATGTCATGGTTGATAGGAATTACCAAATGGATGAAATCCAATGTGGTCCCCTTATGGTGAAACCCCTCACGGGAAGACGCTTTGTGAAGTCCAAATGGTTAAGTGGTTGAGTAGTCCTAGCAGTGTGGTTATGGAACCCAATTTTGGTTGAGGAATAATGTAATGAAGATCAATGAATTTGTAGGTGAGTCTATCATGGATGGATAGTACATGTCGTTCCATTTCTGGTTATATGTGGTACGTCACATAAATTCTCACGGTTAGGGAGTTATGGATTTGTGAAGTTCAAGAACCCTCATGAGTTATCTAGAAGCCCCTAGAAGGTCAAAGAAGTCAAATTATTCTAGAATATCCTAGAAGAAGTTGACTAGTCAAAGTGGTTGCAACTAGGAGTTAATCATGGGTTTAGTTGTTGCAAAAATAAAATAATTAAAAATAAATTAGTTGCAACTAGAAGTGGTGAATTTACTATTTGTGGATAAAGTGGTTGTAAGTGGACAAAGTAGTTAGAAGTGGGTTAGCCCTAAAAGAAGGAAGTTGGTTAGAAGATAACCCCTAGAGGAAGCTACTTGGAGAGTATAAATAAGAGATAAATGATCTCTTATAATGATCTATCTATTGAGCACATTGAAGATCTATTTTGTGAAAGGTTCATTTCATGTACTCATTGACCCATCTGAAGTTATGAAAATCTGAGATAGCAAAGGAGGATTGATGACGAAAGTTTCAGAGGTTCAGAAAATCCCTAGTTTTGAAGGTGTATGCAGGTTGTAGTGGAGGATGTTGCATACATACGTGAGTTGTAGAAGAGGAGGTCACGTACATGTGAAAATTTCATGAAGATAGATGTTGGTGCTAGGTCCCTGAAGCCTGAAGTAAGTTCCCGGGACAATATTCTACATGTTCAGATCATTTACAAGAGTTATTGTATGGTTACATGTTTATTTTGATCACTCTTGCTTATGGTATGGTGAATGCTTGAGGCATTATTGGTATGGTTGTTATGGTATCT
>ML791919.1:11483-54993 GCA_009831015.1 Picea engelmannii
CTCTTACATTTATTATATCTAACTACCATAGTGGGCCTTATTTAATAATATAGTGGACCTAGTCCACCTTACATTGAATGACCTCCACTATTATCACTATGGGCCCTCTGGGCCCCCATACTACCTCTCTAGCTACCTTACATGTTTCTTTGATGTGCTTGCTTTAGCATGTGTAGCTTCTTTCTTGTATCCAAGACCTAATTTATCATATGGTGATCTTTGAATTTCCAAGATCTCATTCAAGATCAGTGAGCTATTCAATAATTTGTTTGAATTCTCTACTTTCTTTCTAAGGTCAACAACTTCAGCTTCTAACATATGACATGACTCTTCCTTTTCATTTATTTCATTCTTCAATGGTTCCTCTACCCTTTTGGCTTCTTCAATTTGGGTCTTGAGATGGACAATAATTTCAAAACTTTTACTAATCTCATCATCTACCTTCTTATCTTATTTTTCATTCTTTAGCCTTGTGATCTCTTCTTCCTTATATTCTAATTGAGTCTTATTACTCTCTTCTTGTTTCTTGAGTATTTCCTTTAACTTCAAGATGTGTCTTTGACTCTTA
The DNA here is from genome assembly GCA_009831015.1 of Picea engelmannii. Taxonomy (NCBI): domain Eukaryota; kingdom Viridiplantae; phylum Streptophyta; class Pinopsida; order Pinales; family Pinaceae; genus Picea; species Picea engelmannii. The sequence continues at coordinate 12,052 of ML791919.1, forward strand.
TTAAGAAATTTCTTAGTGTTATCTGAAAGATAGCTATAGTCTATATAATAGTGGTCATTGCTATATTCATATAGACCCTCTTCAACTTTCTTTTGAAGTTCTAATAGTCCTTCTTCTATTCTTTCTATGAGATAACTACCATGAAACTCTACATAAACTATTTCTAGATTTTCTTCTTCACTTGTAGAGAAAAATTCAACATCATCACATTTTGAATCATTACAATCAAGTGTCTTTGAGGATTCTTTAGCTTCAATTGAAATATCTTCAAGATCTTCCTTTTTTCCAACATCATCACTTGATTATTTGTCTTCACTTGAAATGTCTTCAAGATCTTCATTTGTGTCATCATCACATGATTCTTTGTATTCATTTGAAATGTTTTCAAGATCACATTTAGAAATAATTTATTTAAGAGTTTTTGGAGATTCTTTACCTTTAATGATCTCGATGGAGTGGTCTTCAATATATTCCTTCTCCTTCTTGCTTTGATATGTCTTCTCTATCTTTAGCCATAGATCCTTGGCTGAAGTGCATTGTCCCATGCTCTCTTTGATAGGGCTTGAGAGTCCACTAAGAATTTTCTTGAGAGCCAATGCATCATTCTTCTCTTCTTTCCTTTGAGATGCAAACTTTGACTTTTTCTTCAAGGAAACTGATCCACGAATGGCTGCCTTCCAAATACCTTCTCCCATTTCCTTCAAATGTACTCTCATCTCTATTCTCCAAGTAGAATAGTTTTCCTCATCAAGGATTGGAACTTCATCATCCATTTGTGTGTCCATAGATCTCCTCCAAGCTTGTTAAGGCTTATAGTGAAGGCTTGCTATGATACTAATTGTTGGACACACCAACTACACTGAGAGGGAGGGAGGCGGGGGGGAGGGGGGAGGGGGTGAACAGTGTAGGGATATTTTTCCCAAATTTCCCTCTTACAAAAAACTCATTAGTTAGCAATCACCACTTACTCATTACTTATTGTTGTCATTTATAATCAGTTATATGTGAACATATATCAGAAATATATTATCAACAAATAATCACCACAAGGAACACAAAGAACACAAGATGTATGTTCAATTTTCTTTTTATTCTGGACTACAATCCTTGGGTTTATCAACAAAAACTGATTAGAGTACAACTCTACAAGAGAACCAAATCTATAATTCAAGACTCAACCTACACACTCAACACCAAATGAGATGAGGCAACAATACTCAATAGATATCAATCAGTCAACAGGTATGCAAGCTGTCAGTAGTGCATCATGCATATGTACGTGCCCTGACTCACTACATCCCACATATGTACACGGTTAGTTTGTACTACAACCTCTGTATCACCTTTGAGCAATTAGGGTTTTTCATTTCATCACATACTCATATACTTTGCAACCTACAATCATATTCTCTTCTGTCTCTTACTGCCCAATCTGAGCCACAGCTAGTCACAACACATCCAAGCTCTCCAATAGCCTTCTCATGCTTCTCAACCATATAATATGAATGCTACTCAAACATGTGTAAACAACCAGTATATTATAACTATCATATCAGTACTGAATCATAAGAGTGCTTCTCACTCCATCAACCAACTCAAACCACATCATAACAACCATACTAAGAATGCCTTAAGAATTCACCACACAACAAACAAGAGTATCCATCGAGACAATAATATAACCATAACAGAGTTTCTATGGCATATTTGAGCCCATAGAATGCATATCTAGAACCTGCTTCAGTCTTTCCTCAACTCAACCACCAATATCCATGACTTCATCCATTGTACACACCCTGTCTTCATATAGCCCACGTATGTACATGCCCTGGCTCACTGTATCCCACGTACACCTTAGAAACTAGGGTTTCTGAACTTCCGAGACTTCTTCCGTCATGATCTCAGACATGTTGAAACTATGATGCGTCCATGAGATCCTCTAGATCCTCTCTCTAAAAAGAGATCTTCAATATATGCTCAAGAGATGCATACAAAAGATTCATTTCACAAGATACCCTTGCCTCTTATTTATACTCTTCATCTTCTAGGTCACTTAACCCATTTCTAGGTCACTTAACCTATTTTCCTCGTTTTAGGGTTAACCACTTTCCATAATTATAAAGTTCTCCATTACTTTATCATTTAAATATTCCTCCTTGACTTTGTCACCTCACTTTATCATTAAATAATATTCTTTGATTTTGTCAATTCACTTTCTTATTTAAATAATCCTTTTTGACTTTGTCACTTTACTTCATCATTTAAATAATAATTTCTTCTTTACAAGATCTTTGACTTATTTGACCGTTTGGGGCTTCAATCCAACATATGAGGGTCCTCCAACTTCGTAAGGCCATAAATCTCAAACCATGAGGAGTTATGTGACATTCCACATACCCTTGGAAATTACATGACAAGCAATATCCATCTAGGATAGTTTCACCAACAACTTCACTAATCTTCATCTCATTATTCTACATATAATCGTGGGCTCTCCAACAATACTTCTAGGATAACTCAACCATAAAGCGTTTTCCCATGAGGGCTTTCACCATAAGGGGACCACTTTGGAGTTCTTCCATTTGTGCACCTTATCAACCATGATAAGACAATAATGATCCAACTAACAATGCATCATATACTAATGAAACCACATCAATCCATCTTCATCTATGCATCATGTATCAATGACAACTCATTGATCCATCTTCATTGATATACTATGATAATACATGTATACATCAAAACTTTGATCTTTGACATCATTCAATCATCCTTTGGCATCAATCAATCATCACTTGACATCAATCAATCACTTGACATCAATCCTATGACATCAATCAATCACTTAACATCAATGACAACAAGATCCAAAACTTATACCAATTATTGAAAACACACTTATACTGAGAGGGGGGGGTGAATCAGTACAAGACAATTTTTACTTTTTCAAACATTCATCAACCATAAAAAAATAATCATGTATGAGATCTATTAACTACAGAACATGGAACACAAGATTTACGAGGAAACCCTTTCGGGAGAAAACCACAAAAGTTCTCTTTATAATAATTTGTAGGAACCAACCTACTTTTACAAATATTTGTAGGAACCGACATGCTATATACACCAATCCCCACTGATACAAATCCCATTAGGAACCAACCTACTCTTATTGATCTTTATAGACACTAATCCCCACTGCTAAACATCAACTTAACAAGAGACACCAATATCTTTGTTTGAGCAACACCAACCTACTCTTAGAGATATTTGTAGACACCAATCCCCACCCCTAATCACTAACTTAGCAAGAGAAACCAATCTATTTGTATGAGTTGCACCAACTTTCACCGAGTCATTTTCTACTTCTTCCTTCATCAAGTCTTATTGTTGCTTCTGTGTTTACTAGGTCTGACCAAAATTTGAATTTTGTTGGCCCTTGACCAAGTTTTTAGGATCCTTGGTCATGTTTTACCTATTTTGAGACTTTGACAGGCTGTCGAAGGCAGAGCACAAGTCGAAGCAAAGATAGTGGGATCTTGACCCCTTGTTTAGGGATTTTTGGGTTTTGGGCTTATGTAACGTGTTATCACTCTAAATTTCCTTGGGTCTTTTAGTTTGTTTTTATCATTTTTAAAGCCTTAGATTTTAATTTTTTTTTTTAAAGTTTCATCCCTTTAAAGTTATGTTTGTTAGGATCCCTTGGATGACTAAACTTTTGAGTCATAGCTCATGTTTTGATCCTCAAATTGATTTTTGATCCTTGAACCCTTTTAACTCATGGTTTATTCCTTTTGGTCCCTTTCATGATTTGTCCCTAGGTCGATACCTCCCATGATTAGGCTGATGTGACACACCTCTCTCCTCACTCATGACCTCATAAGCATGCCTCATCATCCTCGCTTACCTATCTAATCATATTTTTGAATTGGAAGTGATGCCTACTCATCAGGCAGTTCCTTAGTGCCTATCACATTTATCTTACCTCCACCCCAAGTCATGATTTCCATGACTAATACCATATCCTTTGTTTTCAATGCCAACAGTTAGTTAAAGATGCTTTCGATATCTTGCATTTACGAACCCTGCTAACGATTTATAATTTTGAAAGGCTTGACAGTGATGCGTTGTGCAAATTTGCAAGTTCTGATCAGGCGACCGCATGTCAACCAAATCCGAGGATGAGAAAGATTCCAGGGCCAAATTTCTCTCAATTCATCATGAAATTGCATTGAATATCTCAACAGGTGTCTACTCCACAGGTATCCTGTGTTGTCTCCTCTACATATTAATTTTCACAAGAAGTCTGTGCTCGGGTTTTGGTTTTCTAGGTTTGCATAGTGGTAAAGGACCCATCCTTGCATGATAGCCTCATCTCCTCTCTTTTTCAGACCTGTAAACCTCATGGCCTGTATCTAAGTCTAATTATTGATTTCCTGCCTTAGTCATTGAAGTTGCAAACTCTTGACTAGTCTATCCTCTGCATATGCGTTGCGCTACCCAGAGGTGATGCTTAACCTCTCGTTGCTTCCCCTATTTCCTTTCATATCGAAATGAAGCATTTTTACTTAGTTGTAAAGGGTCATCCTTGTATATTTGAAGCCCAATTATAAGTCTTCCTAGTTATTGCTATCTCATAAGACTTTTAAAAGCTATCATTTTGAGATATGGAGACTCCTCAATCGAGGAAGACAGATAAAGGTGGCAATATAATTAGGACAGAACCGGTGGACATGTGTCTTTTTGATACAGAGCCCATGGAAAGAGATGCCTTTCAGAGAGTAGGGTGCCTCTCTTTATGTCAGAACATGTAGAGAGGCAACCCAGAGGTAGAAAAAGAGTTTGCATTACATTTTGATGGTAGGAAAACCAAGGTTGGGGGTTTGGAATTTGAGGTAACTGAAGCCTCTATCTCAGCTGCAACAGGGATCCCCATTACAAGTGAAAAGTGGTTCAAGGCCATGGTTTTGATTTCATCCTATGCTAAAGATCTCTTTATACCTGAATATCAAGCCAATGAGTTGTCTACGAGTATGCTAAGAAGTCATTTGGTTGAATAGCTTGACAGATTATTGAAGATCGTACAAAGATATTTTACATGTAAAGGAAGATTAAACACATTGTACCATTACCATATAAGGTTGTTGCTACATTTTACTGGTAAGGTTGAGATGGATATTCCCTATTACTTGTTAAGAAGCATAGGTAAAATGTCAGATAGGGTTCAAGACAAATCCAAGGATGTAGATTCTATCCTTTTCCACTCTGGATTGATCAAAATGTTTGTCTTTGAGGAATTGGGAAAGAAAGAGATTTCATGGGAGAAGTTTTTGGTTACTTCTCACTTCAAAATGGATATAGCATCTAATACTCAATCATAGATTTCGGGTCCTTTGTCACCCATCAGTGCTACTAATGCAGGAACTAGCAGGAAGAGAAAGGGCAAAGCCCCTGTTCAAGTTTCAGAGATCAGCAAGCAGGTCATGGAAGATGATGTAACGACCCTCCTCGTTATGACAACAACTCTGTTAACAGGTGCGATATTTTTTTTTTTGTGTGTGTTAAGGTGTGTGCACGTGTAGAAGTACGGACTCACGTGACTCTACGTCACCACCCGACAACCGACAAGACTGACCCGACAATAAGATTATTACGACCTTGTACAACACAAATTATATGAACAATCGTCCTCCAGGAAGGCGCAAGTAAGAAGGACCCAGACGTTGGCCAACCATGAATAAGACTTACTGAAATCTCAGACCAATTGCTCCCTTTAAATTTATTAATCGATGAGATATCCCACCTTAAATAAAGTACAATTAGTTAACTGCAATCCCCGTTTGCTGAAATATAAATATCGGTTTCACTTAGCTTCACGGACCTTAATTTTTATGGGTCATCCGTCATAATGCGATTACCATGAATTCACCATAACACCACCCTATCTTTCACTATTTAGCTTCGTATGCATTCTGGCATGTAACCAAACTTACTTAAGCAACCGCTTCAAGTAATCCATCATTTGTAAGTATTACAATCTTTAGGTTTGCATCAAGTTCTTTACACAACAACCATTGACAAGGTTTATGGAAAAATAATCTTTCTCATTGTTACTTTTCTCCTTGGCATCATGCTCACAATTCTTTATGCAACAAGATAACAGGAATTCAATCATAGAAGTAGCTCTCTATTGCATTTTTATTATTTATTTTACTTTCAGCAATGCCAACAAGAGCTCATACAACTCTTGCAATTCCATTATTTAAATGCTCATAATGCGAACAAGAGCATAAACATGTAGTCCAAGACAATCAACAACAAGATATTAAAGAACTTAAGTTGCACAGACGGTATGGTTGCTCATGCAGGTAAAAGTTTGGATGCATATATTTCAAACTTATATCTCATACTGTAGCATAAAAGGCAAAGTTAAACCATGCAAAGAAAATGCCTATGATCACTTGACTCATCACAAAAATTTCTTGAACTCATATGGTTCAATCAGGGAAGAATGTATTCAACGGAGATGCCAAACAAGTGAAATCTGTTTCCCCCTTTTTTGTATTAAAGCAAGTTATCATCGTACCATATTTTCTTGAAATGAACATCATGGGTAGCAATATCACTCACTAAGTTTTATTTGTCAGTACCATCTTGACGTTGCAAGACAACCCACCATTTTCAAACAAGAAAGAATATGATTTATATTCACTCTTATGAGGGAAAGAGATAATCATAGAGGTCCATAACATAGCTAACATTCACCCAATGAAAAGAACAAGAAGGCAACATTATACCATGCCAAAACATAGTTATACTACAAGCCCAAATGCATTATATAAAAGACTAAAGTGGGAAATGAAAATACCCATGGCTTGTAATAATTAACACCCTACAGGTTACCTAGTAGCTCTGCATCAAGCAAAAGAGGTCAAGAAATAGGGGTTTAATTAAATCCATAAACAAAAATGTAAAATGACTACATTGAGACATTGTTACAAACACTTTAATGGAAAAAACCCTGGTTGTGTTTTAATGGTAGTTAAGGGAAAATTAAAGGTTGAAAGAATGTGTCTAGCATTCCCCAAAACCCAGACATCCATCCTTTCCTGTGTCGGGCATTATTTTCTTGACCAAAAGAAAATACAGAGATCCCTCATACAACACACAAAAATGCTTGGGGATAAAACACAGAATTATCCATGAACCAAAATGGCTTCGATGCAAGGGGAAAATGCAGAATTTTCATGAGAAAAACATCACCATGCCAAGCAGAAAACACAGAAGAAACTTATACACCTTTTGGCATACATTTTTCACATAAAAGACATCTCTTATCTTGCACAAAATGCCATAAAATGGAGATAAAGATGTAAGCTAAAAGGGCATGAAATAAACTTGTTTGCCTTCTACAAATGGGTTTATCTATGAACATAAAGTCAGAATTATGAAATGCCATATCCCACTTTTTTTTCACCAATTCCAATAGCCATCAAATTGCAACAGTAGACACCAAACCCATTGCCAACAATTGACATCAACAAGCTCAGTCATAATATAGATATGGTTAATGAATTTGATTGCCCAATTCAATGTGCTTGTCAACACACACGGAGATTTCCACAACCATTACCATTCCCAATCATGCACTAGATCTACACTCTTCTTATTAAGCAATCAAACTATGTACATACGAGGCCATAACTGCCCATGAGGTTCTCATTGTTTACACAACATTGTGAATCCTTGATTACAAGCTGGCTGCAAGATTCCTAGGCCAAGAATTGTCACAACTATACAAGAAAACACTCCATACTTCTACTTGGGCTTCATCATGCCCATACCATTTGAAATGGTGAAATTAAAGATAATAAATGTAGAGATCACATTCACAAAACACATAATTTCCCTATATATGACACACAGGTTTCATATGCAAAACGCAAAGGTTGGAAGATCCAGTCACTATTTGACATGGCATCATCCAAATTGGATTGGATCTATTAAACAAGGTATATAAAATACCGTGAACATGCCGAGCATAGCTTACCAGAGGCAGACCATTTTGCCATTAATTGGAATTCCCACACAATGGCATAACACATTTTTTCATAAATAGAAATGCAAAACAACTTAGTAATAGAGGATTACAATTCATTGACAATCTATGTAATGAAAAATATGTATAACACACACGGTTTCAAGCATTGTGCTTGCCCTCAATGCTTAGTTACCATAAACATTCCATAATTACCATTCTCACAGCTATTGCAAATTATTGAAGAGTATGAGTAAAGAGATACCTTCTCATTGAGAGATTTCTACAAACACTTTCTGAAAAATTGTTTATCTGTTGTTGTACCAATGCCTTAATAAACATAATAACACTCTATAAATAACAAGCTGTCTATCTTTAATCCAAAAGCATGCTGGAACCCCAAGAAAACACTCAGTCTTCTACCAATCTTTTAAACGATACAAATGTGAAAAGAAAAAAAGGAAAATACCTGATCGCTGATGAATCCTTTCTTACTTTTGAGCTCTCTCACCTTTCCAACACAAAACTGAGCACACTGAATTTCCACTCTACAGTACCCATGGGTGTTTTTCTTCCCCGAGCCACAAGGACACACCGAAAGAATGTCGCTCTCAAAAGAGCAAAAAGGCTAGTGTGGATGCCACTCTCTTCAAGTCTTTGAAATTTCTAGACATAACCTTGTTAATCAAAAATGTGGGTGTGAGTGAGGTGTGAAAACTGGTCAGAGTTAAGGCAGTACGCCAGCAGAGAGAGAAAACCCAACAAGCAATAGTGCGGAGAGAAAAAAAACATGCAGAGGGTTTAAAATTTACACAGGTCGCCTAACCCCCTCCCGGGAACATTTCTGAAGGTTTAAAGAAGTTCGAGGGGCAACGTGCCACAACGCTGCGGAAGAAAACAAATGCAGAGGTTCCCTTTACTCAGAGATGAAATCGTGCCACCAAGAAACACAGGGAAAAGCATATAAAATAATGCAGAGAATTTTCAAATGGCGGAGGCCCCAACTGATATTACATTTGCCAGAACCCACGAACGGGTTACATTGCCAGATTTTTTTTCATAAAACTATTCTACATTGCCAGAACGCAAGGATAACCCCAAGTCATTTTACACAGTCATAGCAGATAATTTATGCCATCCAAAATGAGAAATAAGGCATTACGCAGAACAGAGAAATGAAATAATATAAAAACCTTAACACAGTCCAGCAACACAGACTATAACTATTTCCACAGTTGTAGAATCTCATTTATCCCACCGACCAGCTACATCATCTTACTAAGAATTAGTCTATAACCATAAAAAGTTTTAATCGTCGAGGAACAAAATAACAACCATTACATCCAATATACAACCAAGATTTTGAAGCCAACATAAGCCATAAGCATTCTATTCTACCAAGGCACAACAACCATACCTTTGCCTTATAGCCCACCGCGATGACGTCCACGCTCCGTGCTGCTCCTGCTCCATACGCTTCCGCTTGCCGACCGCAAGGAACTCACCGATACCTTCCAGCCAAATGCTAGGGGTACTCTCCTTCCCCCTCATCCCCCCAAGCCGCAAAGGGGCCACACACAACCCAGACGATAGCCTAGCTTCTCAGCTCACCTCCAAGGATGAGCTACCACTCAAGTCTACTGAGAATCCCCAACTCCTACAAGAAATCAGTCCAGTCTCTCCTCTAGCAGCATAACAATACCCGTAGCTCAAAATCCCCCCTTTCTCTTTTCCCCCCTCCTTTCTTTTATCCCTCTCAAACCCTAAATCCTCTTTTCCCTCTTTTCCCTTTTTCTTTTTCCTTTTCTTTTATTTTTATTTTATTTTTTTAAACTCAAAGAGTAAGTGCGCTCATTAATAATTTCCCTTTATTTTTGCATGCGTAACTTTTTTTTATTAATGGTAGAGGCGGTAGGGATTAATAAATTTACGGAAAGAGAATCCATTATTCATTTTCTTTATTCTATAATTTAAAGACCAAGGAATACATGACAATTGTTTATAATATATATATATATTTTCATTTTTCTAATTACATGTGTGCATTCGACATTGAAATTTGTCATTATCCATCATTTAAATTCACCATTAATATATATATATATATATATTTATAGGATAAAGAGAGATTAAGGTGATGGAAACATGTATAAGGGAAAAGTAAATGTATTACATAAAAAGGAATATTGATTTAGTAATGTGAACATGACATGACAAAGGGAGATGGTTACTGGAAGATTAAGGTGATGGAGGATGGTTTAATAAAGTAGACAAGGATAAAGCGAGGATAATGGTCTTAGTTTTTTATGTTTTTTTTTTTTTTTTGAAATTTTCTTTATGTTACACTACAAAGGTGATGTCATTCTCCCATCAGTTAGGAATCAATTTTCTTCCTTGCAAAGCTTTAGAACTATTAGATTCTCTTTAACACTTACCCTCATTATCGCCCCAAGAATTTCATGAAGACCAACTATTACTTAGGTGGGTTACTTTTATTCCAGGGTCTGCTCTTAGGGTTAGACTAAATTTTACCCTAACAGTTTTTAGACTTGTACTAGATTCTGAACTGGGTGTCACTAAGTTAGGGAAGTTGTTTAGGAATCTCTTAAAGTGTTAAGGTCTTAGGGTTAATAGGTTTGTTTCCTTCATCCCCATCAAGGCGACGTGCCCTTCAAGACACACCACGTGCTCCAAGGCTGTCACTCGCGTCGTTCATTTCCTTTACGCGACGTGCCCTTCAGGATGCACCACGTGCTCCAAGGGTGCCACTCGCTTCTCATGTTTCTTTTGTGCGACGTGCCCTTCAGGATGCACCATGTGCTCCAAGGGTGCCACTCGCCAACTGGACTGATTGGTAAACATATATAACCCCTAGAGTCAACACTCTGCCAGGTGAACTTGTAGGAGACTAAGGGTTCTAAGGAATAAGGCCCCCGCCTTATTGCGTGCCCCTTAGAATCATCGTGAGTGACTATCACAGTCTGCCCTCACGGCATCGTGGATCCTCTCGAACTAGGTAATTGTTAACCTACAGTTCAAGCCCCGGCGGGAGTGCTAGTAGGCGGTGGCAGGGCTGCTGTCCACCCCTCTCCCTCAACCTCTCTGCAAATCGTGTGTGGCCCCTTTACTCCATATGTGAGTTTGGTCAGCAAGCTATCGTCAGCCTGCATCATCAACAATCATGTCAGAAATGTCAACATCAAATCATCAAATCAAATGAAACATCATAGTAAACATATCAACCCAAAAGCACACTCCCTGACTCAGTCTGGAGTCCAAGGGGATTCTACCGATGCCTCTGCATCCTCAAGGTCAAAAACCCTGCACACTCAATAAAACTGAGTCAATAGCATATGTCGACATCAAATAGTAACACATCATGTCATCTGTCAATCGCATCGTAATCAAGTATAAATGGTCTAACATCATAAGAGTCTAGATCACTTGCGAGCAAGTGTCCTCAAATAATAAGTTTTCTCAGTACGCCAGAGCGGGATGTTACAGATGACAAGGAAGTTTGTCCTTCTCCACACAAAGATTTTTCACCACCTCCTCCACCTGGGTTAGAAGAGATGCCTTCTTCTACCAAATCTACATCCAAGAAAGGGAAGATGCTTCTCTTTCCCTCTTCTCCTCCAGTAGTCAAAATCAAGGGTAAAAGACCTTTCACAAGGTCATCAATTTCTAAGGAGGTTTTCAAAGAGCAGTCTTTACCAGAAATCCCTATTCAAAAGAAGAAAGGAAAAAGCATTGAAAATCCTATGGAGGAGAAATCATAAACCCTTACGCAGAAGAAGAAGGGTAAAGGTAGTTTTCAGTCTACTGGAAAGAAAATATGAAACCCCTATGTAGAGAAATAAGAATAAAAGTAGAGCCAACTAGGAACCTGATGAGGTAGACAAGACACTTCCCATGCATGAAAAAGAGGAGTCTGAGGAAAATCCTATTAAGACTGAGCATGCCACTGTCCGTCCTGACAGTCATACCTACACAAGACTTATCAAGCAACTTAGAGATGCAAGAAAAGAGATATCTCATCTTAAAGCACAATATATGATTCACCTGGCTCAGATGCAAGAGCTCATGGATGGCTACAACCATACCCTTGACTTGGCAAGGTTTGCAGCGAGAAAGGATCTACCCCTTCATAAACAACTGAAGAATCTTTACAGACAGAACAAAGGCCTTCAGTCCCAGAATAGGAAGCTAAAGGTTGAGCTGAAGCACTTTCAAGATGAGGTAGCCCAAAGAAAATTGCAGGTATTGGTTGAAGCTTCCATTGAAAAAGAGACACCAGCAGTCAAGAAGAGCATAACCCCTAAGAAGAAGCCTACCATTTCTAAGAAGGAAAAGTCTTTTATTCCAAAGGAAGATACTCTTTCTACAAGAAAGAGTGTGAGGTTGAATGTTGGGGTAACTAAATAGTTGATGAAAGGTGATCCCCATTCTTTAGGATGTTTCCTTTTGAGAGGGTAAACTATTATTCAAATATTCCCTTTGCTATCTATACAGTCTTCTAAGCATTTAACTATCAGAGTTTTGGTTTTTTCTAAGTGCTAACTCCCTCAGTGGTAAAATGCACTACCTTCTATACTACCAAGGCACTTAATTGAAATGGTTTTGTCATCATGAAAGACTACAAATTGCTTTGCACACATTCAATATCGAAGGCACTGTGTTTTTTGGTTATGCTACCCACACTTGCACACAGACGTAGAACAAGTGGCATTACCTAATGGTGCTACCTAATATTGGGCAGAGAACAGAGTTGTCACACAGACACAGCGTAAGTTGCGCTACCTATAGGCATTGCCTAATATTTGGCAGAGAATAGAATTTTTATACAGGTGTAACACAGTGGCATTACCTATCTACACTACCTAATATTTCATAGAGGGAAAAAGTTTTCACACATATGCAGCACAGTGGCACTACCTACAGGCGCTACCTTTTCTCCTTGTAGTGCGCTACCCAGGTTTGCTACCCAAAGAAGCTGCCAACAAACACCAGGGATCTAGGAGGACCAAGCTAACCACTTTGGGATAAATTAATGATAGAGAAGGTTGTGGAAACATCAGCCGGCATCATGAAGAAAACCACATGCTTTGAAAGACACATGGAAAACCAATAGTTGTGCAACAAAAGGGAATAAATTCAGTTTGAAGTTTAGTTGGATTAGTCACCAAATTTTTCCTGTTTTATAGCATAGTTGGTTAGATAAGTTGTTAAATCAAATAAATGTTTGGATTTTTTCAAGGGAAGGAGGCCAACTCATACCTTTAGTTGTTGCCTCCCTTTTGTTATAAATAGACAGATCAAATTCTTTAGTAGGGCCGGATGGTTGAGCAAGGCTCCCTTAGACTGTAATATTTTGATGAAGTGACTGTGATGTGGCTATGTATTGGACTTAAGGCTTTTTGACTAATAGAAATCAACTTCTCTTTCATTCTATTTTCTTTTGATGCTAAATGTTCATGCTTTGAATGATTCACATGAATAATTGTGGTGATGTTATGGTGGATGTTTGATCATTATATTATCATGATGTTTATTTAGCTTCCTTAGTTTCTGATGTCAAGAAGATCTTGTGATTAGAAACATTCTTCCTTAGAATTTTTGTAGACCTGATGTTTGTAGCAGTCCCTACACTCCTCTCACTCAAGTCTTCCCTCTATTCATATTTACTTCCAAGCTACTGACTGAATTTAGGCAAGACCTTGATTGTTGTTGCATTGCTAACCTTGTTTCTGAGTTGAAACATTATCATTTTGAGTCTTTTCCATTTGACCCTTTAAAACACTCTTACGTTCACATATAAACTGATGGGTACTAGGCTTGTCTTCCATGCAATCTAAAGGTGACTTCTAGTGCTAACATAATAGGTATGGGGATGTCAGCCCATGGGTTTACCCATGTTTATGCCATTTTGTAATTTATAAATAGATGTCTAGGTGATGTAAGAAGGGGCTTGGTACCTTGCCAAAGTGTTGAGTGAAAATTGTAAAATATTTGTGCATGCTGAGTTGAGAACTTGCACAACTAAGTGCAAGTGACTGTAAGATACTATGTAAAGGCTTTGTGATGTAACCTATCTCAGGGAAGGAGGATCTAGTGAAGTGCGCACAGATCTCCTGTCCTATGCGGAGTAAGATCTTGTGGCTCTGTGCATGTAGAAGATTGATAGAAGACAGTAAAGAGAAGAAGAGTTGGTGGACGTAGCCCCAGGCTGGGGGTGAACCACGTATATCCTGTGTTGTGGTTGATTTTTGCATTATGGTTTTTTTATTTTTTATATGGTTAATGCTTAGTACAATGATGAATGCTTAGATGAATATGATATCTTAGTGCCTAATGATGTGAATAGGATGCTAGATCTGATCTACGTTGATGTGCTTAGAGCTTGAATATATTATATTTGGATGAATACTGCGATGCTCTGTTATTAGGGTTTATATGCGTTGTAAACTAAAGATGAATACTAATGAACTATAACTGCTAAGTTCTCTATTAAGGTGTTACAATCACAGATCTGTGTCCCAGATAAAGTTGTAGACATCTGAGTCCTGCAACCACGCCTACCTCTACCATAGGTGAGACTTCATCTACTTCGCAGGTGTTGCCGAAAGGGCCGGTAGTTAGGGATTTGTTGGTGCATTGTTGAAGCGTTGAACCCTGGGTCTGCCCCTGTGTGCCAACAAATGGTTCCGTTGTCGGGACATGAAATTGTGATTGTTGGGAACTAAAGAAAAGAGAAAGATATGTGCGTAGATATGTTTCCCTAGTGCGCATTATTCTACTTGACTTGTAAATCTCTATGCTAAGAAGAGAAGTCATATTTGAAGAAAATAGGTAAGATATTGAAGCTTTGTGCTCTGATAAAGGTAAGAATAGTGAAATTTTTTTGATTGAAGTGGAAATTTTTGTTTCGAAAGTATGGATCTAGGTATGTTTGATAAAAAAATTCCTAGATTAAAAACTAGGGAACAACTATAAGAAAGAAGGTTTGATATAATTAGATCTGATAGAAATGATGAAAGGTATGTTATTCCTATGCATAGAAAGAATATTTGGACTAACAAATGGATGCAGGATCCTAGAAATATTTTTTTGCAGGTTAGCTACTATGATCCTAGTGCGCAGTACAAGAAAGGTTGGGGATCATTTAAAATAAAAAGAGGATTAATTGTTTGTTACAACTACAGAAGACCGGGACATCTTGCTAAGGAATGCCCTAAAAGAAGACCTAGTTGTCTTTGTTGTAAATCTATGGACCTTGAAGTTTTTAATTTCCCTATAATGATTTCTAAGGTTGAAAGAATGAATGTGAGAGAAGAAAATCCTAAGGAAGGTCAAGAAAATAAGACCATGGAAGAACCCCAGAAAGAATCAGAGGATGTATTTCTACAAATGAAAGAAACCGTGAATGATCATAGAAATATTAACTTATCAAAGATCTTCAAAGAAAAAGAGTGCATAGAAACAAGAATAGGAGACTTCGACATTGACTATGTTCTGGATGAGGAAACATAGGTGAGTATCATGACAGAAATAACTTGGGAAATTTTAAGAAATCCTGCTATGATTCCTTCATTGGGAGGAATATAATTATTTAGAGGAAAGTTGATAACCCTATGTGGAAGACTCACCCGGATATCTATGAGTGCTCATGGAACTTTGACAGAGGAAGAATTTGAGGTTGTTAAATTTATTGAGAGCATCACCCCATTTGCTATGTTACTAGGAAAAACTTGGATTGAGAAGGATCGGGCCAGAAGAAAAGAAGAGGAAGTCTTAGAATAGAAAAAACAAGAATTAAAATATTTCATGACTAGGAGGATATCACACTTGATTGAAGAACAGGAGAACAGATCAAATTTGTTCAAAACCAGAAACTTGGATGTCGAAGTTGAAAGAACACAAGAAGACTCACAAAAGAGTGGAGAACCTACCCCAGACAGAGAAGAAGTATTACCCTTGAACCCTATGAAAGAATCTCAACAATGTAAAGTTACTATGCCAAAAGGATATAAGAATCAAAATGGAAAGATGAATACCAAGACAAAGATCACAGGGAAGAAAGCTAGAAAGCTCAATAAGAAGAGAGCAAAGATAGAAATTTGCAGAAGGTTCCAGAGGGGACTTCACAGAAGGAAGGCTTGCAAAACTGGAACTTCGTCGAGATATTAGAACAACACAACATGGAACTTCTCCATGGTGAAGGAATATAACCTTTGGAGGCATTATGACCATTAGACCGATGCCCCTGAACAGTTATAACAATAGTTATGACCAGAAAGCTCACCATCAGACTGTTAGGACCATGTCGCAACGGACATAACCGCATTGATGAAGAACTCTCATCCATTGGAGAGGTCTATTACATCATTGTCTACTTATTCCATCGACTGTTGCACCGATAACACTTTTTTGAATTGTATCCAATCCAACTCATTGCTACCATGCTATGCTTACTGATATTTCACCACCTGACATATTGTGTTGAACATCCAGTCATTGACCTGAGTCATTCGATCTTGAGTGTGCGTGTCAGACGAACTCAATGTCGAAGAGAAGTTGGTCAAATAAGTTCTCATCAATCTAATGGCCAAAAAATTAATGTCCGCAAGTATTCAAGCCTCTTCAATGAGAGCAGTGAAAGCCTCCCCATCGACTGCTCGTGGATCCAAACCATCGCGAGATGCATCCGAAAAAAGAACCAAGCATTGAGATGACTTGGCGAATGCGAATTTAATCCCGACTATCCTGCTCGATTACATCCTACCTTTGGATGGCGCGGTGAGTTGTGACAATGTCCAGAGGGACTTTGATTACATTCTGGTTACTACGTACCTTCCAAAGGGGATACATGCAATTAGAACACAGCAGGATAAGATCATGAAATTAAAATTTAGCGACTTAAACCTAGGGGACCACAAGAACCATAGTATGATCTCTCCTCATAAATACTTGACTAGGACAAAGGGGAAGAACTCAAAAATAATTCCCCAACCATGGACTATGAGCCTTGTGCAGTCCACCATCTTGAATGTGATGAAGATTCCACATTTTGGAAGGCACTGGGAGGTTAACGCGTGTGATAATCTCCTGCTATCATGCTACCATGGAGACTATCTATGGCTAGATAGATGCATCACATTCGATCCGACGATGATCCGTATGATCACCTGATTGAGCATGCAGGGACCAGACCCACAAGACTTCTACCTAAGGAAGGCTGCAGACTACACCCTATCATAGAGAATTAAGGATACCTATGGCGATGTAGAAAAGGGGATGCAAGGCTAAAAGGTAGCTTCCATCCAGAATGGCACAGTGTGCCTGGCCTGCTAGCTAATCGCAGGAAATCTTGTGAGAAAGAACAGAACTACAGAGGTCACAGGGTTCGTTGTTGACCTCATTGGAAAATGTGTAGAAGGACTCCAAATGAATTAGTCGAAGTACTTAGTAAACCAACTAGAATTGGATTGCTAAGAAGCTCAGGATCAGGGCTATGAGTTCCATTTTAGTTGGCTGCTGATCCTCATAGCGTTTACTACTTGGGATATACCGGAAGGTGGGACCTTCCCAGACATTGAGTCATTCGATCCACTTGCTACAAATTTCACCATGTTATGGTACTCGAGAGATATGGGAAAACAATGGCAGTCGAATGCGGTATTCCACACATACTATCTCTAGTTAAAGAGGGTTATTGGGTTTTGTCCCTCGTATGACACCAAACACCTTGCATCGGTTCATGCCCCTCATGAAGTTCCACGTAGATCGACACTTTATTTATATCACCGCATGGACAAATGAGCATAAAGAAGAGCTTCAGTCATACTATAAGATCATAGAGGAGGACCTCGAAGAGATAACTAAGGACTAGTCTGCAGAGCTCCTTATCCCTGCTAACCCCATAGAAATGTCTGATCCCAAACTAATTGGTATCTCAGAGGCCACTCACGAAGAGCATGATACACCTGGACCTATCATAAGGAAGAAGATCGAAGAGGTACAAAACTTGAGAAGTGCATCAAAAGAAACTACTTCAGAATCACCTGGATGAGGAGATGATGATGAAGTAGATAAAGAAGAGACCAATGGAAAAGAAGACTAGTAGAAGCAAGGTGAAGTAACACCACCTAGGGATCCTATTGATGAAGTTGATCCCTCTAAGAAAAGGAAGGTTTTTCCCATGAAACCTACTTCCCAGAAGAAATCCAAATCTACTAAGACTAAGTTTCAAACTCACACCTGATAACTTCAACTTCATCATCGCAGTCATATCAAATGCCTCGCAGTACCTCTTACAGAACACTGAAGCCAAACAAGAAGCCATGTATGATAGAATTGAGGCATAACTTAGAGGGGTACAACAGGCCCTTCAATATAGCTGCACAGTGTCCATTGTGCCCACTCCATCAGAAGAACCGAAGTTGGGAGATGAGCCTACCCAAATCCGTAGAATAGCTGATGCAACTAAAGCTCATCTTCATCGTGCACAAGAAGAAAAAGAATAGGCCACAATGTCCCTGAAGAAAGCACGAGAGGAAATGATAGAACAACGTCGAGTTTTGCAATAGGACAAAGATGACCTCCAAACCAATTTTGAAGAGGAGAGAGTGCAGGTCAAGTAAGAGAAAGAGTAGTTGCTCGCGGAGCAGCTCGGAGTCAAAGAAGTAGTCAGCAGAGCAATTCGCTCTATGATAGGCTTAGAACAAAAGGTGGAAGAACTAGTGGAGCATCAAGTAGCACATCTTGCACAATCTATCCAACATCTTCAACAAATAATCACAAACCTAGAGCTACAAATAGTGCTAAGTACCCCGCAGGATGTGTGAGACCAAAGAGAAGCCACTGCCTGGAGTGCAGTTGAGAGGATCAGAGCATTCACTCTGGAATGTAAACAACTTAGCAGTAGAAGTGCACAAACCTATGAGTGACTTATTGAAGACCATGAACTAAAGGATCTGGAGCCACAGCTCCAGGAGGCAAAGCAACAAGAAGAAATAGTACAAGCAGAGTTGAAGCTCCTATCAGCAATTGAGAGGATAAAGTGATCCCAGGAACATTGCACCACTCAACAATAGGTACACACCATACAGAGAAAAGTCATGGAAGTGACTCAGGGGCTCCAGCCAGTCCAGGACAAATATTGCCAACTGTTTGAAGAAATTGAAGGTTGAGGAGCAGAGCTGGATCAAGTCATCACTGCAGTTGAACATTCCTTAGAGGGATCTGTCAAAAAGGCAATTATTCAAGAGTTCACCAAGCACGAGGCCCTGACACAACAACAGGTTGAAGCAGCTTGAGCCAAGCTTGAGGCTTTTGAAGCAGAACTACCCATATCAGAGTGACTCGGGACAAGTCACAGGTGAGTGTTGGGGGCCTATTGTCCCTTGACCAATTTTTTAGGATCCTTGGTCATGTTTGACCTATTTTGGGACTTCAACAGGCTATCGAAGGCGTAGCGCAAGTCGACGCAGAGATCGCGGGATCTCGGCCCCTTGTTTAGGGATTTTTGGGTTTTAGGATTATGTAACGGGTATGGAGATGTTAGCCCATGGGTTTACCCATGTTTAGGCCCTTCTGTAATGTATAAATAGATGTCTAGGCGATGTAAGAAGGGGCTTGGTACCTTGCCAAAGTGTTAAGTGCAAATTGTAAAATCTTTGTGCATGTTGAGTTGAGAACTTGCAGAGCTAAGTGCAAGTGCCTGTAAGAGACTATGTAAAGGCTTTGTGATGTAACCTAGCTTGGGGAAGGAGGATCTAGAGAAGTGCACACAGATCTCCTGTCCTATTCAGAGTAAGATCTTGTGGCTCTGTGCATTTAGAAGATTGACATAAGACAATAAAGAGAAGAAGAGTTGGTGGATGTAGCCCCAGGCTGGGGGTGAACCATGTATATCATGTGTTGTGGTTTATTTGTGCATTATGGTTGTTTTATTGTTTATATAGTTAATGATTAGTACAATGATGAATGCTTAGATGAATATGATATCTTAGTGCCTAATTATGTGAATAAGATGCTATATCTTATCTATGTTGATGTTCTTAGTGCTTGAATATATTAGATCTGGATGAATACTGCGATGCTCTATTATTAGGGTTTATCTTCACTGTAAACTAAGCCTGAATACTAATGAACTATAATTGCTAAGTGCTCTATTAAGGTGTTGTAATCACATATCTGTGTCTTAGCTAAGGTTGCAGGCATCTGAGTCCTCCAACCACCCCTGCCTCTACCTCTGGTGAGACTTCATCTGCTTCGCAGGTGTTGTCGAAAGGGCCAATAGTTAGAGTTTTGTTGGTGCATTGTTGAATCATTGAACCCTGGGTCTGCCCCTATGTGCTAACAAATTTCCAAATGGTAAATTTCCCAAAGATGGTTGTTTTGTACCTCTTCCCAAGAACGAATTTGTACAACATGCCATCTATTAGCACTGAGAGTCACCCTCAGATTGTGAGAGGATAAGCTTAGTACCCATCAGAATGTTTGGTGGATGTTGGTTTTATGAGTGGAGGTCAAATGGACAAAACTCTGTACAAGAATGATTTTAACATAGGAACTGGACAAGTAATGCATAAGGAAGTGAGGGCCTCATTAAATTCAATTAGTGATTTGAGTTTAAGTGTGAGAAGAAGGAATACTTAGTGAGAGAGGTGAACAAGACTGCTATGGGCATCCAAATTTCAAGAAGCTTGGTGAAGAAAAACTCAAGCTCAAGAGCACTCTTGAACTCAAGTTTCAGACACTGAAATATGTCATAGCGGCATAATAATCAATCCTACATTATCATGCAACTACAACAACTTGACTGGATCCTCCATTCCCGAGCCTCTTAGCATAAGGCAAAATAAGATAACAAGGAAGCTGACTAAAACTGGTCACAACACTATTGTAATCAAACCTACATTACAATAGAATCACAACCCTTGACTGGATCCTCCACGCCTGAGTGTTTCAGCACAGTTTAAACAAAGAGATGAAAGAAGCTGACTTCTATTAATGCGAAAGTCTCAAATTTGATACATAACCAGAGAACAGTTCTGGCATCAAAATATTACAAAATAGGGATCTCTTCTCAACCAGTTGATGACCAAGTAACAAAATATTATATTGGGTTATTTACACTCAGACTCCTTTACAACTGCTAGAAGTGAGATCTGATCTAACCATCTTGTCTAAATATTTCCATCTGAGTACTTCTTTGTTGGACTACGCGTAAATCTTCCTCGGGCTAATAGTTTTGACCCTCCTGACAGAGCTCTCCATGCCTTCTATTTATGGATTGAGCTGAGGTTTCAACTACCATCATGTTTCCATTAATTGATATCTCCTCGGGATCAAGACCGGGCCAGATAACCACGGGACGATCACTTACTGCGATTAAATACAATGTTGAATGAGCATACGAATTTGGGGCCACTGGTCTATTTGATATTTGTGACCGGGATGGTTCTGCTATTTTAGTGTCGCCATTGAAATTTTATCCATCCACTAAATTTGGGATACATCAGACCTAGCATGGAGACGACACCAAAATTGGAATTTAATAGACCTGGATACAGAGAAATGGATGAGCACCATGTATCTTTGGCCCCTTTTCGGTGGTGTTTCAAGAAAAGTTCACATCACCTGACTTTAGATTTCTCGATACCTGAATCGATGAAATTACTTTAATCAGATCGACGATCAGATCTTATTCCTAGTCAATGACAATGATTGCCTCTTCGAAAATATGAATCAGCCATATCTATGCAATGGGCGTTGGCCCCTCTTCCTAGGCTCGCCTCTCACATGACCTCGGGCTATGACCTTGAGCTTAGCTCCTTAGGCGCTTCGAGCTTTGGACTTTGAATGCTTTGAATGCAAATCCCACCAATTCTTTTGAATTTTGAACTGTGAACTATCTCCACACATGTAGATCAACGGTCCTCCCCGATCGACGATCAATGGCTTAGATCATACCCCATTTCCAGTTCGAAACTTTGGGTTTCGACCCTTTTGACAATGACTTCACCGCTTTCTCCCGAATCGTGAACCCAGAAATATCCCTTATCAACCATGAGTGAAAAACCTATGAATGGTGTGCAGAAAGAAGTTGACGGAGCAGGGATGCATATTCGGGTATTAAAAATAAATGCATACGACTCCTTGACAACTTCATGTGATAACATTTGTCTCCACATGGGATGGCATGCTCCCTGTGAGCTTCCAAGAATGTATAGTTTATGTGCCTTAGCTTTGGGTTATGGATTCTCTTATTCATATAAAACAAAACATAAGTGGTATTTACAATGGTGGAACGTCGATCACGGCTTAAACAAATTTTTTTTTCAGAAAGTGCCCATTGATAGGGCCACCAAAAAATTTTAACCCCTCCAAGTTCTACAATTTATAAGTGTTGTTTGAAAATATCTCAGAAATCTTGAAGGGGTCGAACCACAAGGATTCAAATTTACCATGTTTGTCGTTGTCTTTATTTGGGGAATCCCACTTGAGCACCAAATCCCTCAACTGAAAATTTTCCTTGCTTGCCCTCTTGTCGAAGGCTCGTTTAATTTTCTCCTAATGATCCTGCACTTTGTCAAGCAACTTCTCCCTGGTTTGTTGTACTTCAACTAGCTGCAGTATCATCTTGACCATATCATCAAGTTATTATTAGTAGTCTTGGAGGAATTTTTCCATAGGCATGGCAAGATGAGTAGGAAAAATAGCCTCAACTCCATACACAAGATGAAAAGGGGAAATTCCAAGTGACCTCTTTGTTGTAATTCTATCAGCCGATAAGGCGAATTTCAACTTTGAATCCCATGCTTTCTTTTTGTCTTCTAACAATTGTTTGATGATCTTTATGAGGCTTTTGTTATAGGACTATGCTAAAAATTTTCCCTGAGGGTAATATGGAGTGGAATGGATCAATGTAATCCCATACTGCTCACAGAAATTAATAAATGGCTCAGCTATGAAAGAGGCAGCATTATCTGTAACAATCCTTCTTGGACAAGAAAATCTAGACATGATATCTTCGAGGAAGCTTACGATTACCTTGTGGGAGGCACTCTTGTAGGGATGGCTTCTATCCATTTGGTAAAATAACCAGTGGCAGTCAAAATCCACCTGTGTTGAACACTTGAGGTTGGGTGTATATCTCCAATGAATTCAAGACCCCACTACTGAAAAGGTCCAGAAATCATTGCAAGTTTCAAAGGAAAAGATTTGAGTTGTTTCTTTCCAGCAAAATTTGACACTTGACACAAGTTATAACCTTTACACCAACATCAGAAAAAAGGATGGGCTAGAAATACCCATCCCTAAGAATCTTATAAGCCGTGGTCCTCTAAAAATGATGCCCCCACATGAGTTGTCTTGAAAATCAGTCATAGCTCCTTGGGCCTCTTATGGACCCAAACATCTCAGTAGAAATCCTAGAGGGTCTTTCCAGTACAAAACCTGATCGATGAGACAATATTTGACCACTTTGAGTTTCAAATCTCTCACCTTGTTTTTTTCCAAACCATTAGGAAGCCTCAATCTTTGCAGAAAATATATGATGTCTTTATACCAGGTGCATTCTGCTAGGTCGAGCTTGACATCAGGTTTTTTATCAGCAATCTCAGTTTACTGATTTTCTGAGTCTCTGTTCATGCAGTTAACCCCCAACACCTTCCAATTTGATTCAGTCGGTAACTTGGATAAACATTGGCCTTTCACCAATTTGGTGGGTTTTATTTCCAGGTTAAACTCTAGAATTTTTATGATCCATTTGCTTCTCCTTCCATCTATATCAGACTGGATCAATATCTCTTTTACTGAGGCTGAGGGGACATATGCAATAATATTTGAATGTAGGACATAAATTCTGAAAGCCTTGAGGGCTTTGAACAAATCATATGCCTACTTCTACATTATATTGTATCTCATCTCGACATTCCTCAATGCTCTACTGAAAAAGGAAATAGGCTGCTCCAACCCCTCTGTATTTTTCTGTATCAAAACAACAACCAATGTATCAGATGAGGCAAAATAAAAAATCAGAATTTCTTTAGAATAGTTAGGGATGATGAGCACAGGTGCTTCATTCAAATCCTTCTTGATTTGGTCGAAATAATTTATGGGTTCAACAATCCAATTCACTTTGTTCCCCTTTCTAATCATGGTTGTAATGTTTTTAACCAAGTCAACAAAATTTGAAATGAATATCCTCAGAAAGTTGATTTTACCCAAGAAAGACTGAACCTCTTTCTTAGATATGGGAAAAGATAAGGTCTTGATGGCCTCTACTCTGCTTGGATCAATTCTCACCCCTTTAGCTGACACAATATGCCCCATCAATTTTCTCTCTTTCATAGCAAATAAAGATTTCTTAGGATTGAGGGAGAGACCGAACCTCCTGCACTTCAAGAAGATCTTCTTCAAATGATGACAGTGCTCTTTATCAGACCTCGAGAATACTGTAATTTCATCGAGGTAGATGACTAAAAATTTGTCCTTTTCCCCAATGAAGGCAATGTCCATGGCTCGTTATAAGGTTGCTCCTGCATTCATCAATCTAAAGGGAATTTTAGCATACATGAATGTGCCCCAAGGAGTAGTGAAAGTTGTCTTCTCTCTATCTTTAGACAGGACAAAGATCTGATTATAGCCAGAGAATCCATCAATCATAGACATCCTAGATGAACCAATCACTTTCTGTAAAATGTGCTCCATCTTTGGTAGTTTTCCTTTTTAGAGTTCCTACTCAAATTTATGAAGTCTACACATAATCGGATTTCTCCATTCTTATTCCTCACAGGGACCAAATTAGCCACCCATTCTGAAAATCTCAATGGGATGATGATCTGGGCGCCCAACAACTTCTTTACTTCCCTTTTCATGATAGGCGACAACATGGGGTTTATCTGTCTAAGTTTTTGCCTGAAAGGTTTGTCTTCTTATTTCAAATGGATTTTGTGTTCCATGATGTTGCTATCATATGTTCTTAATTCTTCATATTGCCAAGAAAAAACATCAGAAAACTCCCTCAAAATATTGACATACTTGACCCTTTTCTCCTTTGATGGACTGCTAGACAAATTGACATACCTGGGATCCTCCTTTGTTCCTAAATTGCATTCGGTCACATTAGCCTCTTCAGTTGAACCTTTAACTTTTACCGCAAGATCATTTATGTCAAACAAACTCTCCAAATGGACAAGTCCCTTTGGAATACGGTTACTTAAAAACTGAACAATATGATGATCAACAATATTATTTAGAAAAGAATCAACATGAGAGATTTCTTCAATATCTTGATCTTGATCAATATGAAAATCATAAAATTCATCCACAGTATCAAGATTTTTTTTTATCTCAATATCATCCTCAAAGACCTTCCAATGTTTGACATTTCCAGGAATAGAGGGTCTATATTTTATTTCCACCTCATATTTGAGATTTGGGGGAAAAGGGACCCTAAAATTGCTTGCCAAGACAACCAATGAATCTTCCACAATGCTTTCCTCTCTTGGAATAAATGAGATATTAAAAGATGAGAAAAAACTGTCAACAAGATCCCATAATTCATTTCTATATGCCCTCAATCTAGGGTTCTTATCTTGATATAGATTTATAACCTGATGGGCGATTAACTCAACATCTCCAAATACTGCTAGCTCCTCAATATTCATGTCTTTGGCAATTCTTAGACCCAAAACAAGTGCCTCATATTATGCCACATTGTTTGTTGTTTCAAATTCAATCTTAAAAGATAGATATATGGTCTCTTGGGTAGGGAAAATGAAAATTACCCCAGCCCCAACACTTTCCTTGGAAGAGGCTCCATCAAAAAACATTTTCCAAACAGAGAACTTTAAAGCAGGATCTTCACGAGAGGTAATGGGTTGCTTTCTGATTTCAATAGGTGCATGAGGACCATTAGTGAGTTGCAACATACTGGTTCCCAGATCAGTGTCTACTGCAAAAATGGGGCGATTGGTCGGATTTTCTTCATCACTGATGATGTAAGCAAGTTGTGCTTCCCTATGAAGACTTCTTTGTTCACCTCGAAACATAGGGATAATTGCATATGAGAGATCGATTTGCAAGGTTCCCCCCAATGTTTTAATCCAAGATCTAGATAGAAGAATCCCAAACTTAGGGGGAACATAAGCCACCACAATATCCATGACCACACTTTTCATTGGCAACTGAAACAAGGAAACAACCAAGTCTTTAATAACCCCAAGGCACTTCACCTTCCTGGAATCAAATGAGTACAGGTCATGATAATTCTTTGTGAACTCTAACCTGAGATCCTCCATGACAATATCAAGAAAAATATTGTGAGATGCCCCTGAATCCATCAAGCAGTTGTGCATCACCTTATCATGGATGTTCAATGAGGTATAGAAGGAGGAGAGGAGCCATATCTATCCTCCACCAAAGGTCCCAATATGACAATGGGTTTTTCATCTTCAAGGTTGACTGAATATGTGGAATAATATTGTAATATCCCTTGGCCATAACCCAATTGTAAATGTAATACAAGTGTACTTAATCTGGTGAGTTGCTTGGACATCATTTGGTGATGCACCTTCCATGGCATAGTGCACACAAGTACTGCACAGTAAAATGATGTAGTGCGCACATTCCCGGATACTGTGCACAGTAACTAAAGTGCACGCAATATTGAGGTCAACGAACCTTTGTGTATATGATATGTGGTATAGGCTAGTGAGCTAGTTATTGTAAGCTAGGATGCTTATGTTTTGGAATTAGGCCTGAGTGCCTAGATGTTAAAGGCGAGTGCGCCTATTTTGTATATGTCTCATGATTAATATAAAATACATCATTGTGTGCTGACCAACCACGATAAAAGAGATGGGGGACTGAACTCTACCAGTTAGGGACAGGGAGGGCCAAAAGTTAAGGAAAGGGATAATCTAGAGAGCTTAAGCCAAAAAGGAATATTATATCAATATTTCTTAAGACACAAAGTATGGATAATTATTTTATCCTCAGTTCTAAAGTTAAGGACAAGTGTACGAAAGTAGCTTCCAACATGAAAAGTGTCAAGTTGGGGACATGCATACTTATCGTCGGAAACTGAGTTCATTTGCGAGACCTCTCCATCATTCTTACAACCATCTTTACCATGATTCCTTGTTCATCCAGCCATTATTATTCCATCATCCTTCACACAGCAATTGAGTTATCCTGCGTATTTCATCACTATAACTAAACCTATATCATCATCTATTTTTTGTTGGTATCTCTGGTTAGCTTGGGAGCTGGATTGAAGAAGTGGGTTGTCAGGCTCATGGGTTATCGAAGAGGCGGGTTGTCAGGCCTGTGGGCAATTTCTCTCTAGGTGAGAGAATTGTTGAGGAATTGATTTCCTGAAGGTGCCAATCTGCAGCTACAAAGCTCTGAGACTTCTGGTCTAGCCTGTTGTTGAAGCCCTGGAAGGGAAGTGGGTTACCCTAGGGATTGTTGAGCAGAGAAGGGGCACACTTCCTTGGGTGGGACAGGCATGTGGGGAAGGATAGACTGTAGGTTGTTAGTTGAGTGAGCACCATGATGGAGTATTTCCTATTTTCCATGAGCCGTTATCCTCGTTAGGAACCCTTTACCTAGGTGGAGTTCAATCCCAACTTGCGGGTGACTCACTATTGAGAGTGATGAACAGTGTGGTCTAAGGATGGGCGGTTCGTGGAAGGTCAGCACATAGTTGTTGACATTCTTCCAAGATAAGTTCCAATTGTGTGATAAAATTACATGCGACATTGTTATTTATGTGCTTGTTTTATGGGTTATCATATGTGTGATTATAATTGTCTGTATGTTTATGGGTATTTCCCTGTATATGTTGCATTTATGTGTTTACTGTTATTTCAGTATGAACTCGTATATCTATAGAATTTGATTGTTTGTTTATGTTTTATATGTAAAGCTTCTGCAAGAGTTCTACATGTGTATATATATATATATATATATATATATATATATATATATATATATATATATTTCTTTAAATGAATGTAGTCCTTCAAAGAAAATCTTATGTGGCATAGCTCAGTCGGACACTGGGTATGTTACAATATGTTCCGTAGTAAGAGGATAGTAAAATTTCTCTGGCATAGCGTGGTTTGGCCCTGTGTTACTGGGGATATTACAATATGATTTCAGAGCTATGTGAAGTGTCTGAGTAGTGGCATTGCCCACCCTGTTGGTGATCGGGGGTGTTGCAGTATGGTATCAGAGCTTCAGTTCCAACACTGAGCCTAGATGGGCCGAAAAGGTTTAGTTGAAGCAAATATTTACAGAAGATTAACTTCGAAGTGACCAGATTTCAAGTCACAGAGTGGCCATGGAAAATGTTGGCGTGCAGATGCGTATGGTAAATTGTGGTGCCGCGTGGAAGAATATTATGTGCAGACATGCATGCTAAGTTAGCATTGCACAGAGTGCACGCACCTAGTAATGGTGCACGTGGTGTGCACATTATTGCAAGACAGAAAGAAGTTTGGCGGTGCATGTGCAGCATGAGTATAATTTGTCTCACAACAGTGTAGTCAATGGTGCGCACAAATTATAGTGCATAGTGGGGTATATTGAACTTTGGTATGGTGCAATGCGTGGAACAAAATGCATGAGGAATATCAGTGCGTGGTACAAAAACTATGTGCAACAAGTATCAGCGCAAGAACCAAAATTGTGCACGGTGGATGTTGGCGTGCAACACAAAAGTAGTGCGCACAAGTTATTGGCACGATGATGAAGAAATGCAGTGTATATAGGTGCACGGAAGCACGATTTACATTGTGGTGTTGCTATGCATGATAATACGAGTGTACATGTTGAATTTTTGTGCACGCGAAGTCGTTTGGAAGACGATGAGTCTGAGTTTAATAAAAATTATCATGGTATTAGAGGAAAAAGAAGCACACAACCACATCGGAGCATTATTTAAAATAAATTCAGCGTTGGTTTGAGAAGAAATCAATATAGTCTAAATTGCCAAGCCGAGAGCATTTTAGAGATGAATTATGGGTCTTGTATTTCTCTGATTCAGACAGAGGAAAGTGAAATATAAGCTTGAAAGAAACACATACTATGAAAGAAAATAAGATTCATACCACTACCAGTTAGAATATTTTCATATACAGTACAAATCCATTTCTGCATTTATATATTCATTTTAATCCCAAAGTTACAAAAAGGGAATGATTTAAATAGCAGTTGTCCTATTTAAAGAGACCATTTAAGAATAGGTCTATTATCTTTAGATTCCCATACCTTTTCTACCATTTGTCCAAAAAATGTTGAAATATACTTAAATTGAGTCGAGGACTCATTACACTTTAGAGATTTCCTCCTTTAAAGTGTCTAATCAGACCGGTTGATTTTCTCCAACACTTTAAGCCATTTTAGCGATGGGTTCTTTCTTTGGTCTCTTTCTCCATTTCTTCTTAGTAGTTGACTTGTTAATGACTAGATCCCTCATAATTGGATTTAGCCTGACTTCCAATGTTAAGTCTATGACAGGTTCTGTGTGAAATTTAGTCGCTAATATTTGCGTGACTACCTTTTCCTTGTTACTCATAGGAAAATCTACCATGTTGCTTGAATAACCAGTCTCACTGTATATAGCTTTGTCCATGAACCCCAATTTTGTGGACACAAAAATTATTTTACAGAGAGTAGAAGGTCGAGCAAATTTGGAAATTACTCCAGTTATGGATAAGATGATACCTCCATACTTGAGAAGTGGTAGTTATAGAGTCTCAATCATGAATCATAGACAGACTTACATGCAAGTACGTGGGTTTTCCATGCGCGGATAATCCATTTCAAATGATTAGCTTTTGAGTTCGTTACATGGTGGCATTCACCTGACATCATGCAGTTGTGAAGTACCGAATGAGTGAGATGGGGTGATCTGACTAACCGTCACCCGCCCCGTGAATGGTGGTTTTGACATATTGAAACACGTGACAAAGGAACATTGGCAAAAGTGGTTTCAGAAAACCACCTTTCACCCAATTGTATCTAAAAATTATCATGGTGATAACATCAGGAGATCAGAAGAGATCATTCTGTTGTATTTATTGAGCCAAAATGGTTCATAGTTTTCATGAATTGTTGAATTAGTTAGCCTGATAAGTTTTTGGATGCACATTTTGCAGAATTAACAACAACTAGATCAGATCAAATTAGTGCAGAGTCCATAGGAATGGAAGAGGCATAGGATAATTACAGTCAACAAGATGAGAGCAGAGGGATGGATGTCCATTTGGGCATTGAATGAACAAACTCCAATGGACATGAAGATGAAGAGAATGAAAACATGAATTTGGTAGAGACCATTAAAATTTTATAGAGGGATGTCCAAAGCCAAAAAACTGATAATGAAAGGCGTATAAAAGACAAGGAGTAGCAGGATGACTTCAACATGACGTTATTGGAAGGCTTGAATAGAATATAAAATAAATTAAATAAGGAGAGTGGCTCAAGCAAATCGGGAAGTCATAAGTCTCATGATGAGAAAAGAAAATCAAGAAATGTTAGCAGACATCACCATCATTCCCCAAGGCATTCCAATAAGAGAGTAGGCAGCAGCTCAAGCCCATCCCCTGCCAGAAGGAATAATAAGTATGGGGTGGATGAGCTACGAGGAGAAATGAACAAAATCAAACCTCCTACATTTGATGGTGAGCACAAGAAGGATGAAGATGTTGAAACATGGTTGTTATGCATGAGAAAATATTTTCAATTGCATAATTATCCTCTCATGCAGAAGGTAGAATTTCCACCTATCAACTCAAGGGAAAGACATCCATGTGGTGGGATCAACTTGTGCAGGTTCATCACATTAAAGAGAAAAGTGTTACTTGGAGGGAATTCAAGAAGTATTTTGAGAAGAAGTACTTGACTAAGAGATATTATGACAAGAAAATGAAAGAGTTCTTTGAACTCAAGCTTGTAAGTATGACCATAGATGATTATGAGAGAAGGTTTCTAGAACTGCTGAAGTATGTCTCTTTCATCAAGGATGAGACAATCAAAATTCAAAGGTATTTGAGTGGATTTCCATCCTTCATCAGTGACAAAATACAGTATGATGATCGCAAGACATTGGAAGAGACCATAAGGCGAGCTAAGTGCCTATATGATCAATAGAAAGCAAGGACAACTTTCCAAAAGACTTGGGAAGAAAAAAAGAAATTCAAGGTGGATTAGAGGAAGAAGGGATTTAATCCATCCTTCTTAATAAATAATCCACAGGGACAACAAATGCCTAAAGAACCCATAATGATTGAAACAGGGGGTCAAAGACCAAGCCAACCACTTATTCAATGTTGGGGTTGCAAAGGAGACCATAGGTTCTGAGACTGTCCTCACAGGGGTGAAAAAGGAAGAACTATTTACAATGTGCAGCAAGCTGAAATAGTGGAGGACATGGCCAGAAATGTGCCAAGGATCTATGCATCCCTGGACAACAAGCAACCAAAGTATCAGTCACATATGATTGAGGTGGAAGGTATGATCAACAACCAAACCATTTCTATTTTAATTGATTCAGGAGCTAGTCATAGCTATATAGATCCTAAGATGGTGGAAAGTTTGCATTTTCCAAGAAGCAAGCATGGAAAATCTTGGTTGGTGTAGCTAGCTACAGGATCCAAAAGAAAATTTAATGAGATGGTTAAGTCCTTTCTTATGGACATGAATGGATTGAACACCAAGCCAGATTCGAACATCTTTCCTTTAGGTTCCTACAACTATCTAATTGGGATGGATTGGTTGGACCAACATCATACGATCTTAGACTGTCATAACAAAGAATTTAATTGTTTGGATGAGGAAGGGAACCAAAGGAAAGTATAGGGAATTCCCAGAGAAGTAACCGTTAGATAAATTTCAGCATTGCAACTGAAGAAATGTTATAGAAAAGGTTGTCAAATATTTGCATCCCACATGGAAGAGACACCTAAAGATAAGGTGCCAAATTTGGAAGATTATGCAGTCTTGAAAGAATTTGAGGATGTATTCAAGGAGGTACCAGGACTACCCCCAAAGAGAGACATTGATTTCTCTATAAATCTAATGCTTGGAGAAGCTCCAGTGTCAAAGACTCCTTACATAATGAGTACACAAGAATTGAAGGAGTTGCAAATGTAGCTTGAAGAACTTTTGAAGAAGGGGTATATACGCCCAAGTGTGTAGCCTTGGGGTGCCCCAGTCTTGTTTGTGAAAAATAAAGATGGAACATTAAGATTGTGCATCGACTTCAGACAGTTGAATAAAGTGACAGTTAAGAACAAGTATCCTCTACCAAGGATTGATGATCTCTTTGATCAATTAAATGATGCAAATATATTTTCAAAGATAGATCACATATTAGGATACCATCAGGTAAGGATTAAAGAGGAATATATCAACAAGACCGCCTTCAGAACAAGGTATGGTCATTATGAGTTCACAGTGGTGCCATTTGGGTTGTCAAATGCACTAGTTGTTTTCATGTTCTTAATGAATGGTGTTTTCCGAGAATATTTAGACAAGTTTGTCATTATCTTTTTAGATGAAATTCGTATATATTCTAAGTTAGAGGAAGAGCATGAACATCATTTGAGGATGGTGTTGCAAGTATTAAGGGAACATCATTTGTATTCCAAATCGAGCAAGTCCTCATTTTATCATAAACAAATTCATTATTTGGGGCATATCATTTCAAAGGAAGGGATTGAAGTGGACCCTGAAAGACAGAAGCCATTAGAGAATGGTCAACGCCAAAGAATGTGACAGAGGTGAGATCATTCATGGGTATTTCATTCTATTATAGGAGATTCATTGAAGGATTCTCAAATATTTCAAACTCGATCACTTCCTTGCAAAGAAACGGTGTGAAGTTTCAGTGGACGTTGGATTGTGAAAAGAGTTTCCAACACTTGAAACAATTATTGACAAGTGCTCCGATACTAAGGATTGCAGACCCAAATGAAGACTTCATTGTATGCACATATGCATGTAAAGAAGGACTTGGTGGAGTCCTCAGTCAAAATGGATTTGTGATATGTTATGAATCAAGGAAGTTGAAGGATCGTGAAAGACATTATGCCACTCATGATTTGGAGTTGGCAGCCATAGTGCATGCCTTGAGGAAATGGAGACACTACCTCATGGGGAATAGGTTTGAGCTAAGAATAGACCACAATGGTCTAAAATATTTATTTCATCAACCAAATCTAAATGCTAGGCAAATAAAATGGTTAGAATTCCTAAGCGAATATGACTTTGATATAAAGCATATCAAGGGGAAAGAGAATAAAGTGGCTGATACACTCAGCAAGAGGGTGCATGAACTACATGCTACAACCATTATCATGTATCAGACTGATATTAAAAGAAAAATTATGGAGGCTGCAAATGCAGACCTGCAATACAAAGAATTGGTAGGAAAGCTACAACAAGGTAAGATGCCACAGAAGATGGATATTTATAATTTGGGAATAGTTGGAATACTGTTGTACAAGAACAGAATTTTTGTTCCAAATGTCCAGAACTTGAAATGTATGATTTTGCAGGAGATGCATAACATTCCTTATGTAGGGCATCCTGGATATCATAAAATTGTGGCAGTGGTCAAGAACCATTAATTTTGGCTAGGTATGAAGAGAGGGATCGCCAAATACATCGCTACATGTATGGAATGCCAGAAAGTTAAAGTTGAGCATAGGCACCCATTAGGGTTGCTGCAACCTTTGTCCATTCCTCAATGGAAGTGGGAAGTGGTGACAATGTATTTTATTACAGGATTTCCCAGAACAAGCAAACTGCATGATTCGATCATGGTAGTGGTGGACAAGCTTACAAAAGCTGCCCATTTTATTCCTCTGAAAACTAATCACAAGGCAACAGATGTTGTTGATATTTTCATGAAGGAAGTGGCACGATTGCACAGAATTCCTAAAACAATTGTGTCTGGCAAAGACCCAAAATTCACCTCGAATTTCTGGAAAGGATTGTTCAAAGGATTCAGAACAAATATGAACTTTAGTACAACTTATCATCCTGATTCTGATGGACAGACAAAGAGGGTGAATAGAGTGATAGAAGACATACTGAGAATGCATGTGATGGACAAACCGTCGAAATGGGAAGACTATCTACACTTGGAAGAATTCACTTACAACAATGGGTATCAGGAATCATTGAAGATGAGCCTATTTGAAGCACTTTACGACAAAAAGTGCAATACTCCAGTGAGATGGGATAATCCAGTTGATAGAACAATAGTTGGGCTAGAGTTGCTCAAGGAAATGGAGGATCAAATGTTAAAAATTAAACAGAATTTAAAAGTTGACCAAGACAAGAAGAAACGTTATGTTGATAAGAACATAACCCACAGATAGTTCAAAGTGGGTGATCATGTTTTCCTAAAATTGAAAACTAACAGGAGTTCCTTGAAGCTGGGAAGTTGCGCCAAGTTGGTAGCCAGATTTTGTGGGCCATTTGAAATCCTAGAGAGGATTGGTCTAGTTGCTTATATGATTGCATTGCCTGCATATATTGTTGTTCATAATGTGTTCCATGTATCATTGCTAAAGAAATATATACCTTATGTTAATCATGTTATTGATTGGAATGTGATTTAGGTGGAGAAAGAAGGTGCTTTCCAAGTGCATTCGATGCACATTTTGGACCGAAAAATCAAACAACTCTAAAATCAAGCCATAGGGATTGTAAAGGTCCAATGGACCTAGTACGGTCCTGAGGATGCTACTTGGGAGCATGAAGATGCAATGCGCACAGAATACCAACATATGTTTGAGGATTTTTTAAAATTTTGTTGTATATGGGT
Source organism: Picea engelmannii (assembly GCA_009831015.1). Taxonomy (NCBI): domain Eukaryota; kingdom Viridiplantae; phylum Streptophyta; class Pinopsida; order Pinales; family Pinaceae; genus Picea; species Picea engelmannii. Next base: position 46,950 of record ML791919.1, read on the forward strand.
ATGTGATGCATTGAGGACAATGCATAAATAAGGGGAGGGGATTGTAATATCCCTTGGCCAAAACCCAATTGTAAATGTAATACAAGTGTACTTAAGCTGGTGAGATATTTGGACATCATTTGGTGATGCACCTTCCATGGCATAGTGCGCACAAGTGCTACGCAATAAAATGATGTAGTGCGCACATTCCCGGATATTGCGTACAGTAACTAAAGTGCACACTATATTGAGGTCAGCGAACCTTTGTGTATATGATATGTGTTATAGGATGGTGAGCTAGTTATTATAAGTTAGGATGCTTATGTTTTGGAATTAGGATTGAGCGCCTAGATGTTAAAGGCCAAAGCGCCTATTTTGTATATGTCTCACGATTAATATAAAATACATCGTTGCACATAGAACTACCGCGATAAAAGAGATGGGGGATTGAACTCTGCCAGTTAGGGAAAGGGAGGGCCAAATGTTAAGGAAAGGGCTAAGCTAGAGAGATTAAGCCAAAAAGGAATATTATATCAATATTTCTTAAGACACAAAGTATGGATAATTATTTTATCCTAAGTTCTAAAGTCAAGGACAAGTGGACCAAAGTAGCTTCCAACATGACAAGTGTCAAGTTGGGGACATGCATAACTATCTTAGGGAATTGAGTTCATTTGGGAGACCTCTCCATCATTCTTACGACCATCTTTACCATGATTCCTCACTCGTACAACCATTATTATTCCATCAACCTTCACACAGCCATTGAGTTATCCTTTGTATTTCATCATTGTACCTAAACCTATATCATCAACCATTTTCTATTGGTATCTCTGGTTAGCTTGGGAGTTGGATTGAAGAAGTGGTTTTTCAGGCCCATGGGTTATCGAAGAGGCAGGTTGTTAGGCCTGTGGGAAATTTCTCTCTAGGTGAGAGAATTGCTGAGGAATTGATTTCCTAAAGGTGCCAAGCTACAACTACAGAGCTCTGAGACTTCCAGTCCGACCTGTTGCTGAAGCCCTGGAAGGGAAGTGGGGAAACCAAGGGATTGTTGATCAGAGAAGGGGCACACTTCCTTGGGTGGGACAAGCATGTGGGGAAGGAGATATTGTAGGCTGTTAGTTGAGTGAGCATTGTGATGAAGTCTTTCCTATTTTCCATGAGTCATTAGCCTAGTTAGGAACCCTTTACCTGGGTGGATTTCAGTCCCATCTCGGGGGTGACTCACTGTTAAGAGTGATGAATAGTGTGGTCTAAGGATGGGAGGTTTGTGGAAGGTTAGCACGCAGTTCCTGACATTCTTCCAAGATAAGTACCAATTGTGTGATAAAATTACATGCGACATTGTTATTTGTGTTCTTGTTTTATGGGTTATCATATGTGTGATTATAACTATCTGTATGTTTATGGGTATTTTCCTGTATATTTTGCATGTCTGTGTTTACTTTTATTTCAGTATGAACTCGTATATCTACAGAATGTGATTGTTTGTTTACGTTTTACATGTAAATCTTCTATAAGAGTTTTGCGTGTGTATATATATATATATATCTTTAAATCCATGTTGTCCTTCAAAGAAAATCCTATGTGGCATAGCTCAGTCGGACATTGGGTATGTTACAATATGTTATGTAGTAAGAGGATAGTAAAAGTTCTATGGCGTAGCATGGTCTGACCCTGTGTGACCGGGGACGTTACAATATGATTTCAGAGCTATATAAAGTGTCTGAGTAGTGGCATTTCCCAGTCTGTTGGTGCTCGGAGGTGTTACAAAGATGAAGGCTCAGGCTGTAGCACCTTGGAGAGGTACCTTTTGAAATCCTCGTGCTTGACCAGCTCCAATAAAGGCATAGGAATTTTGATCTTTTGAATCTCATTCTCGAAGCAAAAAGAGGGGTGAGGCTTAAAAATTTCCTTTACTTCTAGGACAGGGGTATTAATCATTGCTTGGGGGTTCTATACCTCTTTTTCCCTGCCACCAGCTGCCCCTTTTTTAACAGGATCGTTTGCTTGACTAAGCTGATCGGGAATATCAGGCTTCCCTTCCTTCTTCCTGGACCTAAGGTTATATCTGTTTGGGTTTCATTTGGTCCTTTCTCCTTTTCTCATATCATTTAGTTGTTATCCATGAGGGACTCTTCATATGAAAACTGAGTTAAATGAGGGGACGAAGAGGTGTCACCAAGACAATGGATTTTGGGATCGGTCTCTTCTTCCTCTCCTTCCCCATCAGTAACTAGGTTATTTTGGAGGGGGGTTTGGATATTTTGATCATACCTATCCCTATTTATTTGATCCCTCTGGATGATCTGAGGGGAATTATTGGGTCTCCTGAAATTACCCCTATTATCAGCATTTTGGGTGTTCCTATAGCCTTGTTTTCCCTCAAATTTCAATTTCTTCATTTCTGCAGATAGTGATTTCACCAGTTTTGTTAACTCATCAACTTGAGGGTGAGAATCAGAGGAACCATAGGTTGAAGCTTCGAACCTGCCTTTTCTTCTATCTCTATCAACCTTACTCTTAGTTTATTCACTGCCAATATATTGGATTCTACTTCAAGGATTGTGTCTTGCATATGAGCCAAGGAGGTAGCTCTTCTTTCTCTCAGTCGGAGGAAAAACTTAGGGTCAAAAGTGCTAGCATAAGTGATATTGACAGAGGTTTCAGTAGGGATCTTATTGTACATCTTGTTGAATCTCTTTGAAAAGTCTGAAACAGATTCCCCCTCTTAAGTGACCCAAACTCTGTAATAAAATAAAGGAAATCCTTTTTTTCTCCCCAATGTCTTAAAAATGCATCGTCTAGAGCTTCAATCCCATTAATAGATCTAGGAGTCAAACCCCTGAACCATTTTCTAGCCTCACCATGAAGGCTCTGTACAAAAACTCTGAACCATACATCTTCATGTTCAATATTAAGATTATCTACATAACTGTAAAAAGATGAAAGGTTCTCTTTAGCAGTTATGTCTTCCTCTCCTGTAAACTTGGGCATGTAATTTAGGTAATCCCCAACTGGGAGGGAATTCATAGGTTGAGGCGGAACCAAAGAGGCATACCTAGTAGCCACTATGGCATCCATTTTGTTTCTAGGAGGATTAACAACTGCCATTTGGATGTGAGTTGTGGGAGAACAAGGGAGAGATAAAGTTTGTGTTGGAATACTGAGAGGGGGGGGGGGGNTGAATCAGTATTACCCTTTATTCATAATTAGCAGTCACTTTTTATATTTTATTGATTACCACAATGAATCAACAATGAATTGTATGAAAAATAAATTGTATAAATATATTTAACAACAATTACAAGTTTTTTGTAAAGAATAGTGAAGGACACCAATCCTCTTTAGAGCACCAAATCTAGGAGACACATATCCCCTTCTTCAGGGAACCAAACCTAGGAAGCACCAACTCCCTTGTCTTTATGGCACCAACCCTAGGAAGCAGCAAATCCCTTGTATTTGGGGAACCAACCCTAGGAAGCACCAACTCCCTTGTATTTTACAGCACCAACCCTAGGAAGCTCGAACTCCCTTATCGTTTACAATTTTCTTAGTAAGGATATGAATCCTTCCATGCTCCTCCCTTCCACCCTCACTACATAAGTATCTTGATCTTTCCTTCCTAGAATCTTCTTCAACTTTTGATCTTCTGATCTAGACTACAGAGACACTTTCTTCTTACCACTCTTTCTTGTTTATATATTCTTCAAAACGGTTTGAGTTTGATACACTGTGTCCCTTTGTTTGGACCATCACACCTCTTCATCTAACTTAACCATAAACATAGTTTATTATTCTTACTGTGAAGGAGTTTCATAAATTGATCACAGATATGGATCAATTTCATCTTTTAACTCGATCCTGAATCTCTGCAATTATTTCAGAAACCAAGTTTTGCAGAGGCACTTCCTTCAAGACATTACATGTGACCGATAATGAAAAACCACGAGGTTATCAACTTTAGTGACGAATTATATTTTGCCTTTATATATTTTACTCCATATGACCAATGGAGGTGACCCGACGCTAGGCCAAATGAGCATTTGAGTGCTTATCACAATCAACATTCTCGATTTAATCTCTCAATGAAATGGATGACTGTCGAGACTTCGAGACTTCACCCTTCGGGACTTAGGGACTTTGTCCTTTCAAATATTTTGAATATGATTTCGCCGAACAGATCGGATGGTTTCATGTTTATTTCATGGAACCAGATCAATGGTCAGATTCCATCCTTACACTTATCCTTTCACTGCTTAATCAGACGGTTGGTACTTAATAAATCATTGAGATGGATGTCCACCATTTACTTTGGGACTTCAGCTATTCTACTTACTCTATTGTTCTGTTGTATTTTGATCAATGGTTGAGAATGCACCCAAAGTATTCTTCAGATCAGACGACTCATGTCCACTTTGAGACTTCGACATTCAGGACTTTGGGACTTAGGTCATTTGTTGGTGGTGAAACTCTTGAAGTAAATCTCTCGATGTGACGTAACTTACAGATGTCACTTGTTGACATGGAATAGGTTGAGTGGCAGCCACGTGTCACTTAGATTCATGATTTACATGTACCTCATCTGTCGATTTCATCTTGACACTTGTCATTATACAACTGTGCCACTTGTCCTTGCTGACGTGGTCTGTCGCATTTTCTTGCTGACATGGTCTGCTGGCGTAGATCTCCCAATGTGACACATATTCATATCCTTGATCTAACAGTCAAAATACTATCCGAAATGTTTCTCAGATTGACGACTGAGAGTGACTTCGGAATTTCATCTTTCGGGACTTTAGGTAATTCAATATCTTGACTTCACAATTCTTCCAAAGTGAGATTCCCAAGTGTAACCTCCTCACATCTTTTAACCTGAAATGAATGATTTTCATTTGATCAAGATCTTCGATCAATGGCTCGATCTGTCTGCGATGCTTCTTTACCTTTATTTAAATCCAACAGACCTCCATCTTTGCTTATCCTATCCTTCCACTTAATTTTATCCGACGACTTATGGAAATTTGGGTATTCAAATTCTCAACCCTTTTTGCCCCGCTTATCCTATCCTTCCACTTAATTTTATTCGATGACTAACGTAAATTCGGGTATTCGAATTCTCAACCCTTTTTTCCCCGCTTATCCTATCCTTCCACTTAAAGTGATCCAATGATTATGAATACTCTCGAAGCATATTAACGATCAAGAATGATTGCGAAACCACAACTTGTGAGTGATTTAATTCGTCACTAAAGCTCAACAATTTGAAGTTGTGCATTTGTTGGTGAGTCAACCACAATTGTCTATCTTTGAAACTATAAGATCTGACAGTCTTGACTAATTGAGTTGGAAATAGAACAATATTTAATTCTCCTTTCGCTCTCCGCAATATATCCTTGTCGTTTATCTGGTGCTTACGCATCCAACAGTCATGACTTAATCTGATCATTTGTTAGATCAACCATGGTCGTTGATATTTGATTTTATGAGACCTGATGATATAGAATAATTGCAGGATTGGAACTAGCGATTTGTTTAATTCTTCTTTCGCTCTCTGCAATTCATCCCTGTCATTGATCTGGCACATGTGTATCAACGGTCCTGCTTTGTCCTGTGGGGATTTTGATCCCGATCAGTTTTTTGCACCGCATTTTTCCTTCTGAGATTTATTCATCACGTTTTTGTACGACACTTTACCTTTTGAACTTTTTTCATAACATTTCTATACAACACTTTCCCTTATGAGATTCATGTGCATCATCGACTGTTGACATCAATGACGATGCATCAATAATAGTATGTCCAACAGTTTGGACAGGTCAGACTACAACTGTGTATCTAGGAGGAGGAAATGACTGAGTGTTGGAGGAAAATGGTATAGGGCTGAAAGGAAAAGAAGTTTCCCTCTCTTTAGATGCAACAACTATGACAGGAGGAGGATTAGGGAGACCCAAAGTGGGAAAATATTCTAAGCTTCTGGGTCTGAACCACTTTACAATCTCAGGAGAAATGGGGGTGTCAAAAATTTCTTCTAAATGAGGCCTAGAAGGGGAGAATTCGATAGGGAAACTCTCAAAATTCAAACTTATGGAAACTCCAACAAATGGTATAATGGGAGAATTATATGCAGCTATCAGATTTTTTAAAGAAGAATCATGTAAATTACTAGAATCACCTGATACAATAATTGAAACCCCTTCTTGAGGGGTCTTTCCTTTTCTAATAATATTTTTTGGGTCAACTTCAGGTGTAGCTAGAGGCAGCTGCAGAGTAGACCTCGTGTGTCTGCTTTTGGGAGCCACAACTGAAGCAGTGGAGTCATTAAGTGCAAGTTTCAATCTTCAAGGTACCGATTCCTGATGCACTTTCAGAATCAAAATTTATTTGTCATTCTATCCCATGGAAATGTCTTCAATTTTTTCCTCGACAGTGACACCAATAATGTTAGCACTGAGAGTCACCCTCATATTTCGAGAGGATAAGCCTAATACCCATCAAAATGTTTGGTGGATGTTGGTTTTATTAGTGGAGGTCAAATGGACAAAACTCAGTACAAGAATGATTTTAACACAGGAACTGGACAAGCAATGCATAGGGAAGTGAGGGCCTCATTAAATTCAATCAGTGATTTGATTTTAAGTGTTAGTAGAAGGAAGAATTAGTGAGAGAGGTGAACAAGAATAATATGGGAATCCAACTTTCAAGCAACTTGGTGAAGAAAAACTCAAGCTCGAGAGAACTCTTGAACTCAAGTTTCAGACACTGAAATATGTCACAGCATCATAATAATCAAACCTACATTATCATGCAACTACAACAACTTGACTGTATCCTCCATGCCCAAGCCTCTCAGCGTAAGGGGAAATAAGATAACAAGGAAGATGACTAAAACTGGTCACGAAACTACCGTAATCAAACCTGCATTACAATGGAATCACAACCCTCGACTGGATCCTCCACGCCCAAGTGTTTCAGGACAATTTAAACAAAGCGATGAAAGAAGCTAACTTCTATTAATGCAAAAGTCTCAAATTTGATACATAACTAGAGAACAGTTATGGAATCAAAATATTACAAAATAGGGAGCTCTGCTCAACCATTTGACGAACTTAAAAAAATATTATATTGAGCTATTTATACTCAGACTCCTTTAGAACTGCTAGAAGTGAGATTTGATCTAACCATCCTGTCTATAGATTTCCATCTGAGTACTTCTCTATCAGATTGCGCGTAAATATTCCTTGGGTTGACAGTTTTGACCCCCCCAACAGAGATATCCATTCCTTCTATTTATGGATTGAGTCAAGGTTTCAACTACCGACCTGTGTCCATTAATTAATATCTCCTTAGGATCGAGACTGGGCCAGATAGCCAGGGGACGGTCACTTGCTGTGATTAAATATAATGTTGAATGAGCATACAAATTCAGGGCCATTGGTCTGATTTAGATTTGTGATCGGGATGGTTCTGCTATTTTAGTTCCTCCATTGAAATTTTATCCGTCCACTAAATTTGGGATACATCAGACCTCACATGGAGATGACACCAAAATTGGAGTTTAATAGCCCTAGATATAGAGCAGTGGATGAGCGCCATGTATATTTGGCCCATTTTCAATGTGACCTCATGTTGAGACTCAACGCTTATCCCACATGGTGTTTTAGGATTTCTCACTTCAAGAGTGTTCACATCACCTGACTCCATATTTCCTGATACCCGAATCAGCAAAATTACTTTACTCAGATCGACGGTCAGATCTTCTTCATAGTCGATGATTGTGATTGCCTCTTTAGAACTCTGAATCGACCAGCTCTATGCAATGGGCATTGTCCCCTCTTCCTAGGCCTACCTCTCACATGGCCTCGAGCTATGACCCTAAGCTTATCTCCTTAGGTGCTTCGGGCTTCGAACTTTGGATTCTTTATGTTAGGATATTTAGACACTTAGGAGTTAGTTAAGATCTAATTGGTCTAATATGTCGTTAGGTAAAAGTGTGTTTCTTTAGTATGCATTAGTATGCATTTGTAGTTAGGCAATCCGACGGTCACGATATGTTCCCGACATA